>JBAMHV010000023.1:15221300-15256973 GCA_037177535.1 Pseudomugil gertrudae
ACGCCACCGCCAGGGAATGTGTGCCACAGGCGGGGGTCCTGCCACACCAAACCCCACGCCGCTGGAGCTGAAAATAGCCTCCATTCACTACACGACATGATGATCCTGCACACCTTATTGGGCTGGTACAGAAGTCTCCTTGGGGATAGGCTGATTGGAGACTCTAAATTCCCGATAGGAGTGTGTGTGATTGTTTGTCTATGTGTGTTGGCCCTGTGATGGACTGCCGACCTGTCCAGGGTGTACCCCGCCTCTCGCCCATTGACAGCTGGGATTGGCTCCAGCCCCGCCGCAACCCCGTTCAGGGAAAAGCGGTAGAAAATGGATGGATGGATGTTCATCATGGCCTTCCTCTGCGGCATATTCAAAATCACTGTGTCACCACCACTATGGCCACCACCATTTTGTCTGTCTGTATCTGGAAGTCTTATACCAGGGATGGGCAACTCAAGTCCTCAGGGGCCACAGCCCTGCAAGTGTTAGAAGACTTTCCCTGCTGCAACACACCTGACTCAAATCAATGGTTAATTAGCATATTTGTGTAGAGTTTGATGAGCTTTGCTCATTAAGTCAAGATGTGTTGCAGCAGGGACGCTTGCAGTGGACCGGAGTTTCACATCCCTGCTGTCCTACTGGATTTTAACCCTCTCATTCTCCGCTTCCTATCTGAAATTTTATTTGTTCTTTTTGAGTGAATCATCCTGGAAGACTGAAATCATAACAGAAGATTTATCCACAAAGCAACCACAATGAAAACATTAGCTGGTATTTACTTAAAATAATGTTTGAACAATCAGGTTCCACCCTTTCCAGAGAAGTCACAAAGTCTTTATTGTTGAATTCACTTTGACTTCTGTGCTTTTAAAAAACTTAACCCTAAAACAATTATAATCCACTGATACATAATAAAGAACAAAATCAGCTTCTTTGCATCAAAGTTAACTGTTGAATATAATGTAAATCCAGTACTTGCAGCTAAACTTCACAAACAGGAGATGCAACTTTAGGTTGCTGCATAGGTAAATCTATTTTTTTCTATAATATGCATAGCAAATAAACAGTTCGTCCACCATTGCGGCTTCACAGTTGTCAGCTCTGGTTTTTATTTGCATCCCCCCCATCCTCACCCGCTGCCACCAGCAGCACCACCGCCGTCACTTCGCAGGCAAACAAGCCTTTTCTGCCCGACATTATCTTCATCCTGACTCCGCTGGAAGGGAGGCTGAAATGACGGATGCAAGCATGGAGGCGACATACCGGGACAGCTAATTTACCTCCCAAGAGGCACTTTAAGTTTAGAAGGAAGCCGATGCGTGTGTCTCTCTTTACTTTTACCGACCCCCTCCTCCTCCGCTGGCAGAAATTTATAAAGAACAAAAAATCCGACGAGGGAGGGAGGAGGAGGAGGGGGGTAGATATACGCCGAGGCTGAAATCGAGAGGCGAACCCAGGGAAAGAGGAGTAATTTGTACACGGGACTTTCCCCCTCTTAGTACCCCAAAAGGAGGGGGAAAAGTCGCAGTATTGGAACCGAAGAGGAATGAGATTCTAAGGACGTGAAAACGTCTGCAATTGTGGATACTTTATATATTTTTATTTCGAAAAAATATGGCCGAGAACGTTCTGGACCCTGGCCCGCCTTCAGCCAAAAGGCCTAAACTCTCCTCTCCGGCACTTTCCGCCTCCGCCAGCGATGGAAATGGTAAGTTTTGTCGCATGATATGGCTTGTTATATTGTTTTTCGTCATCTTTGCTTTTTTCCGATGGTCATTTTTGCTGGAAAGAGCACGAAGACGCGGGATTACTCTTCTGTTTTTGTCGTAGCTTGCTAATGTTAGCGTGCTAGGAGAGAGTGTGTGTCGGACGTGACGAAGGGCTACCAAGCTAGCTCATATGCTAACAGCCATTTTAGCCGGAGGTAGCTGCCTTAGCCGTGGGGCTAACGGTATGTTAGCAAACTATACGGGTCCACAGCGGATGGTCCCGTGCCTAATGGCTACTTCACCTGGGTTGATTTTAAGCTTAATCCTAAGACAACTTGTGGTAAAGTTTTTGGCGCTTCAAAGCTGTACGAAATGAACATTCTTCAGAAACACACTAATTGTGTGCGAGTTTTTAAAGACTACGAATGTATTTAAAGCACCCTGTTTGCTCCTTTCCTGACTAACGTGAGCTGCTAGCGAAAGCATAGACTGGTGATGGTGCTGCTACCGTACGTGAGAGCTAAATTTAGGCCCAAATAATTGTTAAACTGGAAGTGCCACGGGTGGTCATTTTATAACATATACAAATACATTTTTATTGGTTGATGGGATGTAGCGTCAGCCTAAATAATGGCTTTAAATGTAAAGCGAGCAAGCTCAAACATTGAGATACAAACCAGTCAAGTTAACGAGCAAAGACTTCTTCACTACTTGATCAATTATCAAACATTTTTCGACGACCAGCTTTATGCCATGCTCCTCAGAGTTTGATTTGCCATCAGGTTGACTGCTGAAATGATCCAGAGGTCGCATATATCTTTGCATTACAGGATCACTGCAGTACTGTCAACCAGCGAACAAATACACAGTTTATTACCACCAGCTTTGTTTTTCTCAAAGGAGTTTGTAGTGCAGCATGTCTTATTACATGACTTGGTAGAAAAATTAAACTCGAACCATGATTAACTAGAAAAATCAACGTTTTAGCTCCCTAACCATGCAGCTGCATTATAATGGCCTTTTCCTTTTTTATATGATGGGTCCATCATGTGATAGGGCTATAAAACCAAAGGAAATGGTGAAAGCACCTCCAGTATGTTGCTTGACTAAAACAAAAATGTTGGTAATAATTAGGAGTTTTATTTCAGTGGCTCTAAATATGACCAAATTATTTCTTTTAACTCTGATATTAATTTGATCAGTTTTCTGTTGCATAAATATAAATACGTATACACAGAAACTTGATTTCTGAAGCAGAATATCATGAGTCTGTACTTTAGAAGATCTTATGCTCGTACATTTTGGCTGCCATCATTCATCTTCCTTGATGCCACAGCGGTTTTGTAGTTTTGGAAGTGAACTAACACCGTGAGTGCATTTGAATAAATTTAGCTTAGTTTAGTTTAGTGGCATAAGGTTTCTTCTTTAAAATGGACCGATGTTTTATTGTGCCCCTATAAAGCTGTCTGTGCAACACGTTGCATTTTACTGTTCAGGGATGCTGAGCAGGGTTTATGAGTGTTTATTTGCATATGTCTGTGCATACACCTTCACACAAACATGCATGTAAGTGTTAAAAAATCACTGCTACGTTTGTGTCGTGTCTGATGGTGTGTTATTCATTTCTGATGAGAGACAATTGGTCATAGACCTCTTAATAGCTTTTATGTCCAGCATGCAATTGCATTTTCACTCAATCATGCTGAAATATGAAGGATTATACCAGCTTAACATGGCTGTGGCTTTTTGTCTCTCCTCGCCCTTTCCAAGCCTGTTCTCCCATCTCATAGTCTTCTCCCTTTATAAACTTTTGCATTTCTTCATTTCAGATTTTGGGTCATTGTTAGACTTGGAGCAAGACCTTCCGGATGAGCTCATCAGCTCAAATGAACCAGGTCTTATCAATGGTGGGGAACTTAGCCAGTTGCACACCAGTCTGGGAGGAGGACCTTCTGGGTTGGGTCCTGGAGGGGCAGGAGGATTGAGTATTGGTCTTGGTTCTGGAGGAGTTCCCGGTAGTGTTGGTGGAGGCCAGGATGCTGTCGCCAAGCACAAACAACTCTCGGAGCTTTTGCGCTCGGGAGCAACCACCTCGAATCAGCAGGGGCATCAAGGAGCCATGGGCAGCCCGGGAGGCCCCACGGTTATGGGGCAACACTTGGCAAACATGAAGGCATCCCCAGGACAGGGGCCTCAGCAGATAATGGGCCAGGGGCAGCAGCACCTTTCTCCTCAACAACAAGCCAACATGATGCAGAATGCTGCAGCTGGAATGATGAGCAGCATTAACAGGGCCATGATGGGAGCGCAGCAGAAAGGCAGTAATGGACAGCAGCAGCCAGGCATGATTGGAAACCAGGTGCTGAATGGCTCTCCCCGGATGGGCTTTGGTAATCAGGGAATGGCTGGCAGTGGAACCCTGTTGGCTGAGACCCTCCAACAGCAAGCAGCTGGGGGCCAGGCTGGGATGAGAGGCCAGCAACCTGGAGCAATGAACAAGGTAGGAATAATCTTTTTTTAATACAGAAATGGTTGCAAATTTGATTAGAATAATTAAAATACGATGGATTTAAAGTGAACAGTTTTAGAAAATTCTATTCACTTATATTAATTTTTAAATAAAGTATTTAATCAAATTTGTTTCAAGATATTTGTGCACATCTAGTCAGATCTTTATTTAAAAGGAAAATAATATAGGTTCTTTTTATAATGTAAGCTATCAGAAAAGGTTTTGCTTTTGGTCTCCATGACGACACATCCTTGTTTGGTTTTCCACAAAACATTTTGTTTACATAAACTTGCAAACAAGAATCTTTTATTACTGAATTTGCTATTATACTTTTTAAAACAGCTTTGGATAATTCTCAAGCTGTTGTCTTTTTAACGTGGCAGATAAAAGACCCGTGTGTAACTGATAGGATGGTAAATGGACTTATCCTGTTGATCGCTATGTAGCCTTACACATTCACACACTCTCACCATGATGGTCACATCGGGATGCAGCTTGGGGTTCAGTGGCTCACAGAGACTTGGGTATGAAGTCAGGAAAAGCCTGGAATCAAACTCCCAACCTTCTGGTTAAGTGCTCTTCCTCCCGAGCTACAGCCGCCCCTACAGCTACAGTGGGAGCAAAGACAAAATACTAATGTGGTAGGCCGTTGTTGTTTGGATGTGGTTAAGACACTGTTGTGTGATTATTGAACGGTGATCAAAAGCAGTTTGAGCAGCACCAGATTAGGAAAGTAAAGAAGAATAGAGTGAAGATGAAGGAGAAAGGAAGAAAGTTAGCAGCCATTTTGAGGGATAGATAATTAATTAGGGAAAAAAAGAAAAACCTAGTCGGCTGCATGGTGGTTGGTTAGCACTGTGGCCTCACATCAAGAAGGTTGCTGGTTTGAGCCTTGGATGGGTAAGGTCCAACTAGAAACCTTTCTGTATGGAGTTTGCATGTTCTCCCCGTGTTAGCGTGGGTTCTCCCCGTGTTAGCGTGGGTTCTCCTCGTGTTAGCGTGGGTTCTCCCCGTGTTAGCGTGGGTTCTCTCTGGGTACTCCGGCTTCCTCCCACAGTCCAAAGACATGCACCCTGGGGATGGGCTGATTGGAGACTCTAAATTGCCCATAGGAGTGAGTGTGTGTGTGCATGGTTGTGTGCCTATGTGTGTTGGCCCTGTGATGGACTGGTGACCTGTCCAGGGTGTACCCCGCCTCTTGCCCAATGTCACCTGGGATTGGCTCCAGCCCCCCGTGACCCCGTTAGGGAATATGCGGTAGAAAATGGATAGAAAAGTGTGGAAAGCAGTGATTTCACATGGCTCTGAGATGTAAAATGTTGATGTTTGCATGTGCCAGAGATGAGGACATTAAGTCTCTTTAGTCATAAGGACTTATTGGTTTTGGTTAATGCTGTGATTTAATCTGAGTTACTCTCAAAGTAATGTTAACCCAGCATTTTGGACAGTGATAACAAATATAAGGATGTGGGCGTGACAGTTGTGTAGTTTGGTTAATTAGTAATAATGTTTATTACAGTCTAAGTTTTGACGTTATAGTTACATTTTTTTATGAAAGGTAGTTGTAATCCCAATGGTAATAAACCTTTAGCAGTACCAAGCTCAACATTTTATGGTTTATGCTTCAGACAATAAACCACTAAAATGTCTCAAACTGATTAACAGCTACACATAATGAGTAGACACCATTTAATCCCCAAAATCACATTAGAAATTAAATTCTTCTTTTTTCTATGGATGAATGGATCAATAAAAACCATATGTTTAAATTCTCAGTGTTAAAGGTTATCTATTTGCACTGTAAAATGTCTGTATATAGGTAACAATGCCTTACAGACAAAGCTGATCTATACATGTCACCAAGTTGATGTGCATACCAACGGTAGTGATAACTGGAAATATTGGAAACGTGTACAAAGACACATTTCGTTCATTTTTAGCTACAATGTGTGTAATGTGTAGCTACAATGTGTAGCTAACATTGCCCCACATGAACATAGCTAATATAACACTTTTGTGACCAGATTTAGGATCATTGCATTATTTTTTTAATGCAGTTGGCGTTCGCTACAATGTGGTTGAGTGCACTGAAGTTTATCATGTCAATCATTTCTATCGACTGATTGATTCTTACTTTTAAAGCTCAGCAGACATGCACCTGCATCTTCTGCTCATCTGTTCTTTGCCAACTAAACTTCAAACATGCAACCATGGCAAACTAGTCTCCTACTTTGCAACGGCAAAAAAAAGAAATACACAAGCTGACTTCTGTGTTGAAGCCTTGATGTAAGCATGCATGAGGCAGGCTTGTTTCATCTCTTTTTTTCTACCTCATTGCACATTTACTTTATTCTGCACTTTTATATCTATGATCTATGTGCAAGGAAGGAAAACAATCCTGGATTGAAGATGCTTTTATACCTATCATTACGTTAGGACCATCCTTTCACATCAGGATCAGGATTTGTTTGACCCTGAAGTACCCTTTGAGTAAAGTTGGCACATTCTGTAACTTTCTGGGCAAACACATGTAGATGATGAGTTACACAGGTTTAATTTGTCCCTACCCACATCAAGATGGGTGAGACAGGCTCATGTTAACTCTCCAGTTCCTCCCTCAGATACACAGATTTACATTTTATTTTTAATTTGTTCACAAAATGTAAGATGATGGGAAGAAAAATCACAGCATTATTACAATATTTCCAAAAAATGATTATTAATTGCTAATTTTTGCATTCTGAAACTATTAAAACAGTAAGACTGTTGACTGCTTTAAGCTGCATCGACTCTGTGTGTTCATATGTTAAGCTGTCAGCAAGAAATGCAGGATTGCTGCAAAAGCTTCACAAAGGTGACATTAGTATCAAAGCTGTTGCAAACTAATACCTAATAAAATGTGAATATTAAATGTTTTTTTTTTCTATCTTGCTAAATCTACTGCTCTGAACCACATATTGAAGTATCAGTCAAGAATCCCACATATTTTTTATAGACTGACGAACTGTTTTCGAATCGTCTAATGTAAATATTCTGTGGCAAATGGATTAGAAAATGCATTTTGAGTGGAGGAAAAGGATGCAAATTCTGACTGACTGTAGAGGTAAGGGAAGCACAATAAAAGTTCACAAAAACGAGATTCCTACAGATATTGCCACACACTGAACTGACTCCATTAGCGTAGTTCAGAAATGTTTTGCTCCTGTTCTGTGTAAAGTTCCAGATCCTAAATATCATGTATTAAATGTGTAGTTTATTGAAAACTGGCTAATTTATCAGTCTGTTTATTTATTTATTAAATAGGGAATGCTGTCTTTACTGAGTTTTATTTTGAAGGGGAAAGAATCTGCTACACACGAGGGGGTGTGTAAAGCTCTGCATAACGTGTACATGTAATGCCTAGATATTTGACCAAAACATGTGAAGCGTATAAAAGTTGACCTCTTTCCTCATATTTGCCCATTGTGAGTTTCTTTGTTCCTATTATTACCATAATTTTCTTACAACTCTTGTTTTTTGTTTTTTCTTGTGCCAGATGGGGATGATGGGGAACCCAGGTGGTCCCTTTGGAGGTCCATATGGTGGTCAGGGAAATCAAAGTTTGGGAGCTGGAGGGCTGGGCCCTCAGCTCCAGAACAAAGGTCCCATGGCCAACAGCTTGGCCCAGTTCAATGTGGACAAGAAGAACCAGCCCATGCAAGGAATGGGTACCATGGTAAGGAATGAAGATAGTTTTTTAGTTAGGCACCTTAGGACAGTATCTGTTCAGTTATTCATCATAAACAGTTAAGTAGGTTTTTTTGTTTGTGGCAGGGGTGGAGGGGGTTTGCTTCACATTCTCCTATGCATTTGTTTTACTCTTGAAATTTTCTGAAATTTAATTTTTCTTTCAGGGATCCCAACAGGCCCAAGCAGGAGTGGGTGGTCCTGCAGGTGTACCACTGGGAGCAGCCCAGGGGATGGTGCCCAACGCTCCGGCCGGTCTCGTAGGGCCTGGCTCTCAAGCCTCTGCGGCATCTGCTGCTGCTGGAGCCCCACCAACCGCAGACCCCGAGAAGCGCAAGCTAATCCAGCAGCAACTGGTGCTCCTGCTTCACGCGCACAAGTGCCAGAGACGGGAGCAGGCCAATGGAGAAGTCCGGCAGTGCAACTTGCCCCACTGTCGCACCATGAAGAATGTCCTTAACCACATGACCCACTGCCAGGCTGGCAAGTCCTGTCAAGGTAACGGAAGAGGGATCTTGCAAGCTCCTGTCCTGAATGATCACTCCTTTTGTCTAGTTTATACTGGTAATCTTCCTTGTAGATTTGGTATAATGACTAGAATGCAAACTGGCAAAGTTGCAAAGCATGGCAGATTTTGCACACAAATGGGACGTGTGGAATTATGGGATGTTTTGGTTGCATAGTTGGTGTATGTTAGTTGATGCCTGTTAATTCAGCAGCCCTTTTTTCTTCACATTATTGAATCTGTATTTTTTAATATTAATCTCCTATATTAATGCATTTGTTTTTGTTTCTACAACTTGTTTATTCATTTCCAGTGGCTCACTGTGCATCCTCAAGGCAGATCATATCCCACTGGAAGAATTGCACGCGACACGACTGTCCTGTCTGCCTGCCCCTGAAGAATGCTGGAGACAAGAGGAATCCGCAGTGTGAGTGTCTGTATCTGACCAAAACCATGTACCTATACATATTTTTTTTATTATTAGCTGAAGTACACTGTGCTATGTATGAGTTATTTCTTCATCCTTTGGTAATTCTGCTAATTTATTGATGGTTACTTTTAACATAGCAACACTCTGATTGTCCAGCTTTGGTTTGTAGCAATTTAGGAACAAACAGTCTGCATTTTAGTGACCTCTTTTTAGTCTTATAGTCTCATGAGCAACTGTTTGTTAGACACAGATGAACACATCAGTTGAATCCTAAATCAAGTCCTCTCTTGCCTTTACAGCTCTGCTTGGCGGGGCCAGTGCAGGGCTGGGCAGCTCTCTTGGGGCAGTACCTGGTAATCAACCAAGTGCTCCCAACCTCAACCCTCCCAGCCAGATTGACCCAAGCTCAATAGAAAGAGCCTACGCTGCCTTGGGCCTCACCTACCAGGGGAACCAGATCCAGGCTCAAACAGCCCAGGCTAACATGCCCAACCAGGGTCAGGCAGGGATGAGGCCTATGAATCCAATGGGTAGGTTATACTGGGATTTGTTCACCTTGTTATCTAGCTGGGTTATTATTAGTAAAATAATTTTGATGAAGTCCAAATAAGGCTACTTGCAACATCTTAACCCCCTTGTAATATCCAATAAAAATGAATAATTTCCATTCATCTCATGTGTAGGTGTAAATCCTATGGGAGTCAACGGAGGTGTGGGTGCCTCCCCCCAGAGCCAACAAGCCAGTCTGCTACAGGACACCATGGTGCATCTAAATGTGAACAACCAAAGGTAAACAGAATCCCAAAGGTCACAATATGCCATTTGTCCAGCGATGTGAAGCACCTACCACTGCCAAGGAGCTTGTATTAATTATTACAAAGTCGTTAAACGTTGTCCTGCTTGTCTCTCTTAGTTTGATGAATGATGGGGTCGGTTCCATGCCCACAGCAGCCCCGCCCTCTGCAACAGGCATAAGGAAAGGCTGGCATGAAGACATCACACAAGACCTTCGAAATCACTTGGTGCATAAGCTGTAAGTAATGAATTTCAACTCGTAGCTACATTATTTCTTTTCAAAGCATTCAAAACTTTACAGTAACTACAGTAAATGGTGAGAAAGTTTGTTCTGATGCATGCACAGCAACCTACACAGAAACACGGGGGCTATGATGATGTGATGAGGATGTGAGACAGGACTAAACATCTGCGTTCTTTCTCATCCTATTGCTCTTCAACACGCAGTGTTCAGGCCATTTTCCCGACTCCAGATCCTGCTGCCCTCAAGGACCGTCGAATGGAGAACCTGGTGGCCTATGCTCGAAAAGTTGAGGGTGACATGTATGAGTCTGCCAACAGCAGAGTAAGTTGTTTATCTCAACTTTGATTCAGAATATAACAATATTTCATCATATAACAGCGAGACTGTGAAGCTAGAATGGAAGATTAAAGAATTCCTGACAAAATAAAGTTTGGTTTCTCTGATCGCTATGATGTCTTTTTCTGTTCCTTATTCATTTGTCTGTTTTGGCAGGCTGAATACTACCACTTACTAGCAGAGAAAATCTATAAAATCCAGAAAGAACTGGAGGAGAAGAGGAGGACCCGGCTGCAGAAACAAGGTCTGGGACTTGGGCCTGTTGGCATTAGTCAGCCCCAAACCGGACTGCCTGCAAGTGAGTGAACATGTAGTTTATGGTTACTTGCACTGACTAATGTTGAACTGAGGTGCATATTTTAAACAAGATTAATCCATTTGACTATAGCATGCTGATAGCAGTGTTTTGTATTTCTCCCCACATAACTATGTAGAGTCCATGGATTTGTAGATGCAGATGTAGTTAAAGATGCATTAAATGAAAGAACATTCTCTGCAAGTTATAAGGTTTTATTTATAAGGATATTTTAAGAAGCATCTGGGTGTAACCAGATCCTAATATGAAATAAATGCAGACTGTAATGATCTGCATCACTTGGCATACTGTTTTGTATTTAATCATTTAATAAACTGAACCAAAATGCCATAGCATTGTGTGAAAAATATGTACATCCTTGCTGTACCATAAACGTAAGGGAGTAAGTAATGGTCCTGTATTGCTGATCAAATGTATTTGATTATCATTTAAACCCATTGGAGCTGGTCTGGAGCATTCTGGTTTCTGTTAACACAATGCAATCACTGATCATCTTAGAGAAGCTACTGCTCATTAACCTGAGAATTACTGTAAAGTCATGTTCACATAAAAATATTTAGTTTTCACCTATGGAAACATCATAACAAGGTTCAAACCACGCATAGACCTGAGAAATTCCTCCAAACTCCCAGAAGCACATCTCAGACTATAGGACGATGTTTTAAATTGGGAAAGACGGAACAGGTTTGATTTACTTGGAGAGAAATTTCTGAAAATTATCTATAAAAAAAACCATGTTCCATGCATTTAATTGTAAATTTGCATCTGATTGAAAACACAATAAAACACCCCATACTGATTATCAAGCATGATAGTGGAGGGTGATGATGTGGGCTTGTTTGTGGCCACAGTCATTAACATAAAAAGTTCATGTTTAACTCCAAGTATTTTAGTCATGTATGCATGAAAGCTGCAGTATGCCAAGCTGGTCCTAAACTAATTGACGGGCATAATTAAATGTAAACAGCGCTTATGCATTTTGTCTTGGTTTTTGTTGAATAATGACATTTTGTAATGTAATTTTTTGCAATTTTAAGACCTGAAAAGAACCTGCTGATTGTTTTTCTAAGCATGTCCGTATTTACAAAACATAATTGAAAGAGGGTGTACTTTATTTTGCAAATAACTTACTCATTTGTTACTCATTACTGTTACTCATTTGTTTTGCAGATGGTCCACTACCTGACCCATCAATGGTGCGACCGCAGGGACCAAATCAGATGGTCAACAGGATGCAGGGCCAAGGTAAAGACTCCCTCAGGACCTAGAACATGTTGTTGTTTTAAAAGTGGAATCTGGAGAGTAGATTTTTATATAAAATATATGTTGTGTTGTATTTGCTAACTCTTTGTTTTTGCCAGGTATGAATCAGTTCAATCAGATGGGGATGCAGTCCATGACTCAGAGGTCCACACCTCCTCTACCCATAGGAGGACCTGGGAACCAGGTCAGTTTTAAACCCACAACGTAGCTGTTCAGGCCACACAGGAGAGCTTAGTCTTTTTTTACCCACCACCAACCCCCTGTTCAGAGGACAACTTTATTTTCATTAATGTTACAATATTTTACCCAGATACAAGACAAAAGACTAGACAGACTAAAGACAACAGAGAAGAAAGAAAAGTGTGATGATGTGTGTGTTTTAGTTTTTGTCAGATGATAAAAATATTAACGCTATGAGGATACTCTGGGTTAGGATAGTCAGGACTTGATTATAAATGTGGACCAAATCTTGTTGAATTGGGGTTTATTGTGATTGATTGAGGCAGACATTTTGTCCAGAGGGAAGTGGTTTTTGCTTTCCAGTTTAAAAGGATAGTTATCTATGCTGCCTGTAGGACTGTGAACAGTGTACTTAATGTGATTGTGTAGTTAAAACGATGACACGTCTCTTAAACTGCAGAGTTGTGAGGCTAGAGGGATGCAGCAGCCTAATATGTTTGATAGATGATCTGTAACATGTCTCAAATATAAAGTGCCAAAAAGCCTGCGCATAACTGCCCGGAGTGTGTTGTGATCTGAAGTAGCATTAATGCAATTTGTCACCAGTGTTTTGTAGCCTATGGTTTATCCTAAATTGAATAAATTGTAAATTTGGATATTTACATCGCAATAAATGATTTTTGCATAATTGTGCCCAAAATTCAGTAATAGAGAAACCCTGTGTCTACTTCTGATGGAAAAATTTCATGATCTGTGATCTGTTTAGAAGTGTAGATCCTCGATATTGTTTAACAGAGATCTTGATGAGGTCTTCTTTGATAACTGCATGGTCTGAACCGTTACGTAGAGCTTTGGGAGAATAACGGGCTTAAACTGAGGATATTGGACATTCTGTCACTGATGTTGAATTTCTGGATTATTTGTTGAAAGTGAATTATTTTAGAGTCCTGTGTAGAATGATGGAGATGAGTACTACCATTGTTCTTCCATAAAAGGTTCATGCTACTGAATCCATACAGTGTTTTTATGGCAATGAAGTTTAAATGAAAGTTATCGGTTTAAAAAAGTTACCTAAAACCATCAACAGCTCAGTAGAATAAAAAAACTGTTTAAAAAAATACGTATAAGTGAAATGTTTTCTACTTCCAGATGGGAATGGTTGGACCCAGAGTAGGACAGCCCAATGTCAACCAGTTGCAGAACCAGTATATGTCCCAAGGGCAGTTTCCTGGCACAGGTCCTGGAGTTGGAGCAACACAACCTGGAATGACTCCGCCTGGAGCACAGGGGGGCATGGCCCAGGTCAGTAGACCTGCATTTTTTTTCTCCCTGTCTAGAATATCTTTATTATAAATGAGACATTATAGACAATTTATGATGGAGATTTTACTTAGGAGGGTTGACTCTGAAGCACAAATATTAATTTTGTCTTACACGTGTCTAAACAGAAGGCAGTACATGAGCACCAGGTTTAGGGGAGCAGCAGCACAAGTGCTCTGTCTGTGTCCACAGGTGGCGATCAGGTACTGTGTCGAGCTTAGGCCACCTGCTTTTTTAAAGTGCTTAGAGACCAATGTTTAAAAGCCACATTTATACTATTAGGCCACTGTGAGATGTAATCAAGCCAGTGAATGCTTGAAGCTCTAGGTCATAAACCTCCATACATGCTAGACTGAGGGGGAGCTGGCCCTGATACCTTAGAAACCAACCACAGCTCCACTGCTGGGAACTTCAATCAACTTGCTCTAAAACACAATTGTCCATATTTTCTTCTGTAAATCTAAACTACCCATGTAGAAAAATGGCATAGAATTATGTTTCAAGAGCTTCAAGGCACAAAAAGAAGAAAAAGCAAGTATGGTCATGTGTAAAGTACAAGAAATAGAAGATGGAGTGACAGTGGGAACACTATGGACTCACACTTACATGCACTGTTGGCCTGATTGTATAAACATGAGTGATTGTAGTTACACGCTTATAGCAGAGAAAATTAGACTTAAACACAAAACAATTCCTGTTCAGGGCTATATTCTTTTATTGGGCTATTTCATTTATTTGCAGTGTGATGTAGAGTGGTTGGAGCACTCTCAGGTCAGAGAGTCAAAAGGGAGCCAAACGAGAGTGAGCTTTGCTCAGCCATGATTTTCTTTCTTTTTGGGGGAAAAGTCCTTCTCATTGTAGCTGCCTTTGAGTCGCTTTCAGCTTGGCTTACCTGTCAAGAAAGCTTTTGATTCTCCACAGTCTGAGTGCTCAGACTGATTTCTACTGCAGGTGCTGCCAATGCCTACTTCATGCACCTGCATTTAAAAAAAACCCTGAAATATCCATTATAAATGTGCAAGACAGGTTCACAATAACAAAAAGGTTGATGGCTGTATTGATGAGCTTAGAAGCTGTTTTGTTATGAGGCACGTGAACACATGAAACACCCTTTTTATAGACTGCTTTGAATGATTTTTAAAAAATGATCTTATGTTATATATTAATGTTTTTTGCTTTGTATTAATTTTGCCTATGTCTTATTCACCGTTTTTTACTTTTTCTATCCCCAGACACAGATGGGAACTCCTCCGCCTCTCTCAGTAGCTAGTCCTCTAGCGCAACACGGCTCAGCCGGCGGTCCTGGTGGTGTATCCACAGTGGGGCCAATGGGTCCGCAAAGTCTGGGTGGTGGAGGTCCTAACTCATCTGTCGGAGCTCCTCCTCCCTCAGTAACTCCATCGAATGCAAACCAGCAACCCAACTCCATCCCCCATTTAGGAGCAGTGCGTGGCAGCTCTCCCTCCCCTGCACACAGTCGATCCCCTACTCCACACCAAACACCTCCCAGACTAGCTGGGTCCCACACGCCACAACCACACACCCCTAATGCACCGCAGCTGGCACCGCCTTTAGCCCTTCAGCAGAATCAGCTCAGTCAGGGCCCAGGCTCCAACAAGCCTCTCCAGCAGCAGCACATAGGGCCCGCTGGTTCGACCACTCCATCTCATCCTGGATTCACCTCCAGCTCGACACCACATGGACAGTTGCCACACACTCCGGTCAGTGTTTTATCAACCTGTTTGGTTTTATTTAGTTTTAAACCTATGATATTGAGAACAGATTGCATTAATTCTACAGCAGGTCATTGTTAGTTATTGTTTATTCACACTAGATACAGTATGTATGACGGTTTCACATTACAGTGAAAATTATGACCAGTCCTGGATTCCTTACACTGTTTAAAGGTTTTGGTTTGCATCATTAGATAAACTATAATCTTATGCTAACTTCATGATGATGAGATCAACTATCTCTAGTGGGGCATTCAAACTGTTTTTAGACACCTTCATTTATATTACTTTAAAAGGAAGATACTTCAGAGATGTTATTTTTACCCAACAGAACCTGTTAATTTGTTTTTTCTCTTCTAATTTACCCATTAAGTTTCTACCCTTTTTATTTGCCACTATTGCTATGTATTTATTCTTCTTTTTAACCCGCTAACAGCGCAGACATTTCAGGATCTGCTCCATTTCTGAAGTTCACTGTCAGGAGGAGAAAAACTGAGCAAGGAATGCCTGTTTGTAGCACAGTAAAGGCTAAATCATGATGCGTGAAGTATACTGGTAATGGTTTAAACTGGTTGGAAGTAGTGGGGAGAGGTTTCCAGTTGACTGCTGTTGTGTTGATATATGTTTACAACAGTGGGGGGCAAGTGAAAGGATGGTTTTAGGGAAACACACTCCAGCATGTGTGCACTGAATTCATTACAGGAAGTACTCTGAAATATACACTGCTATGTTTGTCACATGGTTCACCAGTTGAAGTTCCTGAAATTTATCTGGGTGAAAAAAAAGTTTGGAGTGAAAGCAGCTAACCGATTTGCATTTAGGAGCATCCCTAAAACATTTTTGAGTTCCAGTATATGTCTAATACCTGCTCATCTCACATTATCTAATTTTCCTGAGGGAGTCATCCCAAAGGGATCAATAAAGTTAAGTCTTAGTCAATTTATTATTCCATCCACTTGAGTTTATTGTCTCACTTCTTTTTTTCTAGTTGTCCCAGAAGGGATCATTCCCAGCAGACAGTCAGGTCCCGACTCCAGCCTCTGTCAGCAGTCTGGACACATTGTCCCAGCAGCCACAGTCAGACACCTCAGCTACCAACCTCGAAGCCAAGATGGAAGTCAAGCATCAAGATGAAGAGGAAGAGGGCGATGGGGGCGGTTGCTCCAAAGGAGGGAAAATCAGCAATCATAAAATGGAGGAAAAGCCTATAAAATCTGAGCTGAAGAAGGAAGAGTGCTCTGGGGAGGGGGGTAAAGGACTTCCTATGGATACCTCAACAACAACACAGACATTAGGAGTGAAGATGGAAGACAGGAAACTGGAGGTGAAGAAAGAGGTGAAAGAGGAAGAGGAGTCTTCTGAGGCAGTTGTACCGCAGGCTCCAGTGAAAAAGAAAAGTAAGAAACGCTTTTACATTTAAGTTGGTTTTGTTTTTTGGGATCTTTGTTGTTTTATTGCCCAATTTTGTGTTTCTTTTGTCTTTTATTCCCTTATGTTTTTTTTTTTTTTTTTTAGTCTTTAAGCCAGAGGAGCTTCGACAGGCACTGATGCCCACACTAGAATCTCTGTACAGACAAGACCCAGAGTCTCTGCCTTTCAGAATGCCTGTTGACCCACAGCTGCTCTGCATACCTGTACGTATCACCGCTGAGGTTCATCCTGCATGCACCTGCCATGAGAACACTCAAAGTGCTCATCTCTTGACTCTGTTGACCTGCTTAGCTTATGTGTCTAATCCTTTATAAACGCGTTGTAATGTTCCAGGACTACTTTGATATTGTGAAGAATCCCATGGACCTGTCAACTATTAAGCGAAAGCTGGACACAGGTGGGTGTTTACTGCTACACATCACACCTCATGTTCAGGGGAAACTAGAGCATATTAAACTTTTTTTTTTGTTCAGTTGGAAATGGTGTTTCCCACATTTGGGAGTCCTGTGTTCTCTTGTCCCTTTTTACAGGAGAAACCCTTGTATGACTTCTGTCCTCATCCTATGATTGTGGTCTTTTGTAGGTCAGTACCAGGATCCCTGGCAGTACGTGGAGGACATCTGGCTGATGTTCAACAATGCCTGGCTGTACAATCGGAAAACATCACGGGTGTACAAGTACTGCTCCAAGCTGGCCGAGGTTTTTGAGCAGGAGATCGACATCGTGATGCAAAGTCTCGGCTACTGTTGTGGAAGGAAGGTGAGACAAAGTCCTGGATAACTGACATTAAGGTTTGGTAATGGCATGTAATGGTTCCCAAACTACAAAAGATGAGCTTAGACACATTTAGTGCTTGAATAAATATGTAAAAGGGGAAAATGGTTTCCCATTGTTTATTTCTTTTCTTAATGACTTTTCTGCTAAAAATCTACCAACAAAAAGGAGAAAATGTGTTTTTTTTTCTTCTGTCCTTTATAAAAATAATTGATTGTATCTTTTTCATTTTTCTCTTTGGGATTTTTTTGTTGGATGAGTAGCAACACAAACATGCATTATTTTAATGTGATATTTAAATGAGTTTTTTTCAATTGTAGTTTGAGTGAAGCAGTTTTCTGACTGTAGTCATCGTTGTTAGTCTTCCACTGCATGCCCCTTGCTCTGCTGGGCGCCATTCCTAAAAAGTCCAACTAAACTTGAGTCTAAAAAGTAACTGAGCTGAGCAACGATGAGTTTTTGTTCCAGAACAGCTGCCTGCCTTAGCCTAGAGTTGGGAACCACAACAAAAGGCTGTCGTCATAGAGCCTCTGTATTTGGATTCACTGTGGCAGTAGTTCACAGAAGAGCTAGTTATTTTATCCGAATAGAGGGAGAAGTTCTCATGGGAAATGTTAAGAAAGAAGAAAACTGCTTCCTGACTCTGTGCAAGCTTGATTCCACATGTCCACTGATGCAATATTTAACTTTATTTAATCTGTAGCATGTGAAAATATTGGATAGAATAACATATTTTGATTTAGTAACATTTAGGAAAAAACATTCATTTAACTGAAAGTTAAGTTAAAAACATCTTTAAGAAGGTTTTATATTGTACTAGACCATGACTGGAGGTTTATGCTATGGAGCCACTTACCATGGTAATGGACATGGCACAATATACATGTGCTTTATTTAGTTTAAAAGTAATTTTAACTGGAGTTTTTGCATTATCAAATGAGTGCATTCTTTCAGCAAAGGTCTTTTCAGCAGTTGTCAATATCCATTGAATATAAATGATCCGTTTCCTAATGTGCTTGCTTCCACCAGCTGGAGTTTTCTCCACAGACACTGTGCTGCTATGGAAAGCAGCTGTGCACTATTCCCAGAGATGCAGTTTACTTCAGCTACCAGAACAGGTATGAAAGGACGAGCCATAGTCCAGTACTGTAGATTGATGTAAAGCTAGACAAAAGTAAAGGTTTATTAAAGAGAAGTAGATTCAAACTATTAGTTTGGTAGATAGCAAATGTTTTATGAAGCTGTTGATCTGATTGTCTTCTTACACACTTTCCTTCATTTCATGTTCCCCATATTTTTTTTACACCTCCATGTGGTGCCTAATATATTAGCATTTTAACAGTCTGTCCTATGATCACATTATTTGACTAAGCTCAGCACTGAATTTGTGTAGTGCCGCTTGTGTTTGGCCCTGTTTATGTACATCTTCGTTGCTTTGATCACAGATGGGTGGCTGGCTTTATTTTCCATTTGTTTGGATTTGCTGCTTAGTTTTTATGCTCAAATACAAAGAACATTTCAGTTTTCCTTTATCGGTTGTATTGTTTCCTTTTAGAATATAATTTTTACAATCCAGACCACCTCGTAATGAGGGGCTGCGCCTCCGTGCACCTCCAGACTTTTTTCTTGAAGCCGTCTAGTGCTTGAACCACATACGATGTTCATAGCGTTTGTGTGAACAGGGCTCGTGTGTGTACAGAAAAGTCTAAACAGGCAGAGTGGAGAGTTTTTCTGTAACACCAGCTTAACTCTGGTCAGTAAATGAGAATTTTTGTTTATAAAGAAGCAATATTAGGGCTTGGGTTTTTATTGTTGCTCTTTCAGCATGGTAGCTTGCATCTTTTTCTCCTGCCCGTCTTCAGACTTTTTGTACCCACTTGAAATTTTACCGCAGTGTAAAAGGACTGACTTTAAAATGAGCAGCTTGAATGAACAGTTGAGCAGCTTTGTGTGCTTCATATTTGTTCAGTGTTATGTGTATAACGTCCTGTGCTACAACTCACTGCTCCAGTCCCCCTGTTTAGCTCCTGTTGATTCTGTTCCTGCTCTTTTAGCTGTGACGGTGCTTGTTGTTGTTGCTGCTCATCCTCTCATGTCCAAATTGCTAATCTGTACTTTGCCTTGGCTCTGCTGTGTGTTGTCTTGGATGTCTGTCTTTGTTCTGTTCCTGCTCCATACTACTTGTCTGTCCTCCCCTTTCCACTTGTTATCGACACTGGCTTGCTATTGCCTTCACCAACCATGCACCTGCAAACTCCCCACTCATCCCCCTTATTCCCTTACTCCTTAAAAAATCATGGCTGGCTGTTGCGATGACGACTTCCTGCTGTTGTGCTTCCTCGTGCACTCCCTGCTTGCTCCGCTTGTGGCACCCTGCCTTGCCCATGTCCCGTACCATTTGGTGACTGCCCTCCCATGCGCTGTCTGTGATTGACTGTGCTGTGGGGAACGGTGTAGTTCACCAAAATTTGGGCTTCTTGCTGACAGGTACCACTACTGTGAGAAGTGTTTCAACGAGATCCAGGGAGAGAGCGTTTCCCTGGGTGACGACCCTACCCAGCCACAGACGTGAGTATCATTCCATTGTTAAACTTTTCATTAATTTCTTGTACTGTTAGCTGCACAGGAAGGACATTAACATATTTGGTTAGGATAAAAACAAATATATGTAGCAGCTATTAAACTGTGTCATTATGATGATAATGACTGGCAGTATTTTTATGCAAGTATTTGCATTTCTCTCAGTATAGCAATGTTTTAATCTTTTTACTAAATAACATCTTCACCTGCCACGGTAGCCCTCGTTTCATCTTGTTTTCTAAAATCATTGTAAGAAATCATTTTAATGTGTATAGCTTAAAAGTTTTACTTTCGTTTCACATGATTTAATAGTACCTCTGATCTAATTTTAGATCTATTAACAAGGATCAGTTTGAGAAGAAGAAGAATGACACACTGGACCCTGAGCTGTAAGTCTACTCCTTCCCACTGGAGGGAAATGTGTTTGTAGGATTGAAAATATGTAGTTTGGATTTCTCATATTTATCTGTCTTCAGGTTTGTTGAATGTATGGACTGTGGGCGCAGGATGCATCAGATCTGTGTTTTGCACCATGACACAATCTGGCCAACGGGGTGAGCATTTTTTCTCGTTAATCCTTGTGGTAGTGCTGCGTAATGACCAAAATGTGCTTCAATTGACCCTTTTCTCCATTTTCATTGTAGTTTTGTTTGTGATGGCTGCTTGAAGAAGGCAAATAAGACAAGAAAAGAAAACAAATATTGTGCCAAAAGTAAGTGGCAACAGCTCAGCAATCTGTATCCTTTTCTCACAAATGACTTCTGTGTTATGTAGTTTAATCCTACGTCTGAGACCTTTTTATTACAACTAAATTTGCATTATGTTGATGTGAATTATAAAAAATATAGTTTAAAATAACTGAAATTTAATAAACCTTTTCTGTAAATACACAAACTCTGGGGAGTTGTCTTTCATTACGTACAGGTTGTTTGTTTCCATTATACAGTGTGCAGATTAGCATAGTAGTCTGCATAAAGATCCAGAATAAAGAAAATCTGGTGTATTAATGTGTTTAAGTCCTGTCACTCCAGGCTATTTTTTAACCGTAATGTCTGTCATGCAGGGTTGCCTCAGACTAAGTTGGGCTGTTTCCTGGAGACCAGAGTAAATGACTTTTTAAAGCGTCAGTCTCATCCAGAGGCTGGAGAGGTCTTCATTCGTGTTGTCCATGTCTCTGATAAAGTGGTGGAGGTGAAACCAGGCATGAAGTCCAGGTACAATTTTCTTCTCAGCAGCATTTTCCCATAAAGAGATCAAGCAAGCATCTTTCCAGAAGAACTTTCTTGTTTTCAGAAGTTTAATGTAAAGGAAGAAAACTATAGTATCGAATAAGAACATGTTGGTGCATTATTATCTGGAATTTAGCTCTTTGACTGTAAGCTAGCTGAGAAGTTGTTGATGTGAAACAATTTAGTAGTTTCTGATGTTTTCCACTCTGTACAAATGACTCATTTTGTCTCCAGATTCGTGGACAGCGGCGAGATGTCGGAGTCTTTTCCATACAGGACAAAAGCTCTTTTTGCGTTTGAGGATATCGATGGTGCTGATGTCTGCTTCTTCGGTATGCACGTTCAGGAATACGGGTCTGACTGCCCTCAGCCCAACCAGAGGTGAAGACTTTATCGTATTATATGAAGTAAAGTTTAACATTGGGATTGTTTTTTAAAAGTTTTGTTTTCTTTCAGGCGAGTGTACATTTCCTACCTGGACAGCGTGCACTTTTTTCGGCCTCGCTCTTTAAGAACAGCCGTTTACCATGAAATCCTCATCGGCTACTTGGAGTATGTTAAGAAGTTGGGGTGAGTTCATATTCATATTTGGACGTGTGTAGATGGTTTTGTCTTTTTAAATTCATTCATTGTTAATGTGTTTTTTTCCCCCCTCATTTGTGTCCCTCTTAGTTACACCACTGGTCACATCTGGGCTTGCCCTCCCAGTGAAGGCGATGACTACATCTTCCACTGCCACCCCATTGATCAGAAGATCCCGAAGCCCAAACGACTTCAGGAGTGGTACAAGAAGATGTTAGACAAAGCTGTGGCAGAGCGGATTGTACACGACTATAAGGTACAGTCAGAATTTTCTTTGACAGTAAATTCCTCCAGCATGTCGGCTCTGTATACATACAATGTTTGATTATAAACTAGATTTTATGTAAATGCCTAATTTTATTTTGTTTGTCTCTATAGGATATTTTCAAGCAGGCGACAGAAGATCGCTTGACCAGTGCCAAGGAACTGCCTTATTTTGAGGGTGACTTTTGGCCCAATGTGCTGGAGGAGAGTATTAAAGAGCTGGAGCAGGAGGAGGAAGAGAGGAAGAGGGAGGAGAACAGCACCTCAAATGAGAGTATCGATGTAAGACTCAATCACCCCGATTTGACAAATTGTGGTGAAAAAGCAAAATGTTTGATTACTTATCCCTCCCCTGTTTTTTTTAACTGACTTTTTTTGTGCAGGACACAAAAGGGGACAGCAAAAATGCAAAGAAAAAGAACAACAAAAAGACAAGTAAGAACAAGAGTAGCTTGAGCCGAGCCAATAAGAAGAAGCCAGGGATGCCAAACGTCTCCAACGATCTTTCACAGAAACTCTATGCCACTATGGAAAAACACAAGGAGGTATGGCGAGAGGACAAATAGACCTGTTTTCTCTCTACTGCGTGGCAAGGTCGATTAGCAGAATGCTGCTGAACTAACTGTATTTTCCTTTTTCACATCTCTTTCCTGTCTTAGGTGTTCTTTGTGATCCGGCTGATTGCAGGCCCTATGGCAAACGTCTTACCCCCCATTGCAGACCCAGATCCCCTGATGGCATGCGACCTCATGGATGGTCGTGATGCCTTTCTGACACTGGCGCGGGACAAACACCTTGAGTTCAGTTCACTGAGGAGGTCTATGTGGAGTTCCACGTGCATGCTGGTGGAGTTGCACAACCAAAGCCAGGATCGCTTTGTTTACACATGCAATGAATGCAAACACCACGTGGAGACCCGTTTCCACTGCACCGTCTGCGAGGTAAAGTATTCATTAAATACAGTAATATGAACAGTTTTAGAGTTTATGCTGCTGAACAACTTGCATCATTTTATTTATGGCTTTTCCTATTTCATGCCTTCCCTCATAGGATTACGATCTTTGCATCACGTGTTATAACACTAAGGGCCACGAGCACAAGATGGAGAAGCTAGGCCTCGGCTTGGATGATGAGAGCAGCAACCAGGCTGCAGCTACCACTCAGAGCCCCGGAGATTCACGTCGCCTCAGCATCCAGCGCTGCATCCAGTCCCTCGTCCATGCGTGCCAGTGTCGAAATGCAAACTGCTCGCTTCCGTCCTGTCAGAAAATGAAACGCGTCGTCCAGCACACAAAAGGCTGCAAGAGGAAAACGAATGGAGGTTGTCCCATTTGCAAACAGCTTATTGCGTTGTGTTGCTATCATGCTAAGCACTGTCAGGAGAACAAGTGTCCAGTTCCCTTCTGCCTCAACATCAAGCAGAAGCTTCGCCAGCAGCAGCTGCAGCACAGGCTGCAGCAGGCTCAGATGCTACGAAGAAGAATGGCCAGCATGCAGAGAGTAGGCCAGCCTGCTCCAGGAGGAGGCCCTGGGGGGAATGGCCTGCCCTCTCCAGGGGGCAACAATGGAACTGGTCCTGCTACCCCTACATCTGTTGGTACACAGCCTCCAACTCCACAGACGCCCACCCAGGGTAACATGCCTGCCCTTCCTCAGCCGCAGGGAGTTGGAATGGGTGGAATAGGATCACCAGTCCAGCAAATGCAGGTTCAGGGTGGCACCCTTCCTCATCATCTTCATCAGTTTCAAACAGTGGGTGGAGGTGGAATGATGAACGCTCAGCAGCAGCAGATGGTGCCTCAGCTCCAGCAGCAGGCTTCCAATGTCCCAATACAGCAGCAACATGCTGGAGGTCTGCCTCCATATAACCCCAGAGCACCTGGAGCATCTCCCCTTCACCATTCATTGGGTAAATCTGGACTGGGTCCAGCAACGCCCCCCCAGCAGCAGCAACAACCCAACCAGGGCCAGGGGCCCATGGCAGTACAAGGGCAGCAGGGGCCCCCTCTGGCAGCTGTAGAGACAGCCCTGAAGATCCAGCGCCTTGCAGAGACCCAAAGACAGCAGGCCCAAGCACAGATCCGGGGCATGGGACAGGGCGGCATGATACCCCAACATCCTCACCACCAGAATAGCCAGGCCCAAATGGGAATGCCCCACATTGGGGCCCAGGGCATCCCCCCCCAGGCTCAGGGAGTTGTTGGTAGGACTATTTTAGACCCACAACAACAGGGAATGCTAGCTGGAATGCACCAAGGTGGCCCTCAGTCGCAGCTGCCACCTCAAGTTCAGCAGCAGCTACAGCAACAGGCCCAGCAAATTGGTGGCGGACAACTTCAGCCAACAAACCAGCAGTGGGGCGGTGGGGGGCCAACAATGAGTCCACAACAAAGACCAGGCATGATGGGTCACATGCCACCCCAGCAGCCGCCAGCCCTTCCTCAACAGCAGCAGCCAATAAATCCACAACAACCTCAACCAGGAAACCGGGGGTTGATGCAAGTAATGGGTGTATCGGGAGCTCCGACTGGAGTTTCTGCTTCAATAGCAAATGCAGCTGCATCAGGAAACCTACCCCAGGCAGCATTACAGGATCTCCTGCGAACACTGCGCTCTCCAAGCTCACCACTGCAACAGCAGCAAGTTCTCAACATACTCCGTTCCAACCCAACCCTGATGGCTGCTTTTATTCGGCAGAGAGCAGCCAGGTATCAAGGTGGTCAAGGAGGACCAGGGCCAGGCGGACCCCCACAAGGAGGTCCTGGGGGTGTAAGATTCCCAGGGGCTCCGGGAGGGTTGCCTGGTGTAGGAGGCCCTGGAACTGGCCAGCTTGCTAATTTAGATGGACAACAGCAGGTTAATGTAAACCAGGCAGGTCAACCAGGGATGAATATAGCTCAGAGTGGAGGAGGAGGGGGGAATATGCCCACCATGGCTCAGCTACAGCAGTTACAACAGCAGCAGCAGCAACAGCAGCGCCCAATGTTGCCTGGGAATCTCCAGCAACAGCAAATGGCTGCATTGCAGCAGCAACAGGGAGCAATGCAACCAGGCCAACAATGCAACATGCCAACTATGACTCCACAGTTCAGAGAGTTGCTGATGAGAAGACATCTGCGGCAGCAGCAGCAGCAGCAGCAGCAGCAGCAACAGATGGGAAACCATGGACAGTTCCAGCAGCAGCAAGGCCAGCAAAACTTTCTGCAACCCGGACAGGGACAACAAGGGATCCCTCCCTCCTCTCAGCCTCAGCCTGCAGGTGTAGGGGTTCCTCAGCAGCCGCAAGGAGTACCACAGGGTGGGCCAGAACAGCTGAACCAGCAGCAGGGATACTCTAATTCCATGTCACAGGTAACTGCAGCGCTCCAACAAAGGCTTCAGCACCAGCTGCAGATGCAGCAGCAGCAGCAGAATCAAATGGGTAGTCATCAGGGACAGGATGTTGGGTCCAGTGGGAGTGCAGGAACCCCGCTCCAGCCAGGACAAGGTGGATCAGGGCCCGGGCAACAACAAGTTGGAGGTGGTGGACCCCAAATGTCGCAAACGTCCCAAGGAATGCTCCACCAGAACATCCACCAGAGGCTCTTGCAGCAGCAACATCTTGGAGGGGGCTCTCCTGCCCAGCATAGCAGCCCCATGAGCCCCCAACAGCAGATGGCCCAGTCCCCCCATCTTCAAGGACAAGGAGGTCTCGGTCCAGCAGGCTCACTCGGTAATCAGGTCAGGTCTCCTCAGCCCTCACCGAGGCCGCAGTCGCAGCCTCCACACTCCAGCCCGTCCCCACGCATGCAGCCCTCCTCCCAACCACAACCCTCTCCTCATCGCATTTCCCCACAGACCCAGACTGGGTCTCCACACCCGGGCCACCTCGGTCAGCATCATCCCAGCATGGCACCGCCTCAACCTCCACAAGTCCAACAGCAGGCGCTGTCTCAGCAGTCAGGTGGTTCTGTAGATCCTAGTCAGTTCAGCTCGGACCAGAACTCCATCATGTCCCAGCTGAGCGGGATGACGGGGATGCACGGAGGTCAGGGTGGGCAGTCGGACATGTTGGGAGGGAACAATAACAACACCAACCAGGAACTGGGGACAAACATTAACCACAACCTAATGTAGCCTTGACTTCCTACTGTCTGGATGCGCTGATCTGTGGCCCCAAACAACAAACTGCCAAGAAAGGACAGTGAGACGGGACTCTCTGGGGTTTTAGAAGTTTTTATTTTTTATTTAAATATTTTTGTGATGTATAAATATGAACCGAAGCTTCCTTCCTATGGGAGATACGACATTAATCTTAGAAGTGAATAAATTAAAACAATGGTAAGTTATTGCTGTTAATATATATCTATATATTTTTGCCAATTGTGTACAAAAAAGGCAGAAGGGCAGTGTTTCAGGTGAAGATATTTCTTCCCAAAGTATATGACACAATATTTTTGGGAACTGAGAATTTTGCCTTTTTATGAAGATTTTTAAGACTTCAAACGTGGCTAAAGTTAAAGCGAGTTGACACAATGTACCTTTTTTATATTGCTTTTTGCTTTTCTCAAATACCCTGTTATGATTGTATCTATTTTGGAGAGTATGTTTATTTTATTCCTATATTATTTTGTTCCCTCAATGAATCATAAAAACAAGCATCAACATATCCGTTACAGAAGTTTTCTTCTGGACATTTTTCACAGAAGTGTACATTATACAGCGACTGCAGCAGTTTCCATAGAAATATTTATTTAGTTTGAGTAGGTGGGGAGGGAGGGAGTGTTGGATGCAGCTTGATTTTTTTTATTTTTACTGCTAGTAGGGTTTTTTTTTCTGTCGGGGTCTATAGGTTTGAATGAAACCTTAACAGTGTTTTGGGTGCAAACGGCAACCACGTCTGCAGAATGGGTGGAAAACCTCCACGCCCACCGCTACACCTTTCTGTGGACGAGCACACTTTCCGTGCCCTGATCTCCCGCTGCGCCACCTGCAAAATGTAGAGGAATAAACTTTGGACGCCTCATCATGTGGATGCCGCTTCCTGTTTCGAGCTGGCTGGTTTATGAAAAGGTTGTACATATATTGAGCTGTTTATAAACTGTCACATGAAGAAGAGAGCATCATGTTTTGTTCTGCAGCGGTTGAAGAAAATCCTGCCTGTACTCTCTTCCACAATGGTTTTCCTTCTTATACATTGTTTTCCTTATGAATGACTCAGCCACGAGGTTTAATTCGATGTTAGTGCTGTACAGATTAAGAAATGGTTGACTTGGATTCAGTTTTTTGTTGTTGGAAAAGTTAAAGGTATAAAAAAGTGTACATACTTCAGAACCTTACAAGTGGAGAGGTTATTTTCTGCTCCTCGTTCCCCTCTTTTGATTGGATGTTTGTATTATGTCAAATATACCAGTGCTCCTGAGCTGCTGTACAGTATTGAGGATTTGTTGTTCTTTTCTAAAAACATGTACAGTACGGGGTGTAGTAGGTCACAAGCACCAATGCGCCTTTTTTCTGTGTACTTTTTGAGGTTTTAGAGGGAAGGGTTATTTTAACAAGTCCACTTTACTAATCTGAAAATGTTCGCCGTGAAAACTGCATGAAATGGAGCCGAAGCAAGAGATGATGAGAGGCAACCCCCTCCCAAAACAAAAGACTTAGAAAAAATGGGTTATTTAGCTTTTTGTGGAGAGATATGAAGACACAATATTCACATGCTCACTATTTTTCTCAAAAGGTTGGGCTTGCTGGGTATCGGGGAGGGAACACACCAGAACCAGGTTGCAATATATCTTGAGACTTATTTTATAAGAAAAAAAAGGATAAACTGTCTTTTATATATAGATATATTATTTAATTTTATTTTTTTGAAAATAAAACTTGAAGCTACAGGAATTATTAGATAAAAACCTTTTTGTTTTGTATGAGAGATGTTATGGTGATGCAAAACGACACTGCAGACAGTCATTGGGTTTGCCCTGGGGAGTCCATTACACCATCCTTTTGATGAAATGTTTTATGTACATGAATATAGTTGTAAACATACTGAATCACTGTACAAACTGATGGCAACTGAACAAATACTTTTTCTTCCATTTCCTAAAGAGACTGGAAATATTATTTAAATATTTGTTTAGTATTCAAATGGAATCTGACCACTTTTTTGTTTTAACTATTTCGGTGCTTGCTGAGAGAAAGCAAAAATAACTGTTGCTCCATTTTCTTTAGTTTCTTTTTTTAAGTTATTTTGGTGGTCTGATTGTTTTGTTTTTTTTTTGCCAATAAATTAATTGTACAATAAAGTATGTTTGTACCATTGGAAAAATACTTGTCGTTCTTG
This sequence comes from Pseudomugil gertrudae, assembly GCA_037177535.1. Taxonomy (NCBI): domain Eukaryota; kingdom Metazoa; phylum Chordata; class Actinopteri; order Atheriniformes; family Pseudomugilidae; genus Pseudomugil; species Pseudomugil gertrudae. The sequence goes on from JBAMHV010000023.1 coordinate 15,249,540, forward strand.
CTCCCACTTAATGCAGTTTTAACTTGAAATGTGTATCAGCTGCCTCATTTTTTTTTAGGTCTGACAGAAGTCATCCATGATGTAGTCATGGATCTGGAGTTGATGTGGATCTGGAGAAAATATTTCTCAGCCATGTTCCAGATCTTTTGTGTGTTTACAGCGGAGCGCTGCAGGGTGGAGTGACTGTGGAGGCCGTTGGAGAACGCTCAGCTTGAGCTTTGTGATGATTATCCTGCTGGAAGTCAGAAGATGGTACACTGGATGGATGGAAAGATGTGGTTTTTAAAGATGAAAGGTTAATAAAGGTGTGCTAAGAAAATATCCCCACACCATTACACCACCACCACCACCACCACCAGCCGGATGAAAACATGTTTCCTGTAAAGTTCTGATCCAACCACCTGAATGGAGACTCATCGGATCAGGTGCATCTCCTGTTGGGGAGTGTGTAAATTGTACCCTCGTGTTTGAGCTGCTGTTGTGTTCATGGTGCATTCAGAGATGCATTCTGCAAACTGGTTGTAACCTGTAGTCTTCCACCACAGCCGTGTCGCGTTATAAAAACCTTGAAATTCCTGTTTTTCCTATTTCTGATGCTCTGTTTGAACTTTAGCAAGTAACCTTGACCCGAATCTCTGGTTGGTTGATTGATGTGCATTCCAAGAGATGTCAGGATACACCCTCCAGATATCTCAGGGATTTCAGCAAGACAGCCAGCATCACAACAGCATGGCGTCACAGGAGAAGAGTCCTGGTGCTGAACTGGTCTGCCTGCAGTCTGGACTTTTCACCATCTGAAACATTTGGAGCATCATGAAACAAATATCAGGTAATGGAAGCCTAGGACATCTCCATCTCCTAAAACTCCAGCAACTGGTCTCCTCACTTCCATGACGTCACACAGCTTGTCCCCTTGTTCATATCCTTCAGAGCTTAAACTACCTGGAAAGAAGCCTCATTACTTACTGTGAATGAGCACAAGAACACAAAGGTTTCATATTAAACAAGTGCAACGTTTATTTTAGTGTTACCATAGAAACAGTCTATACACAATGACAACAGACTGGAGCAGATAATGTGCAGGGTTACATCACGATAAAGTGCAAGATTCTGCGCGCAGTGGTGGACAAAAGCAGCGCAAGCAACAACATTAGGCAACGTTTTGATTATTTCTCATGTCTACATTTATACTGTTTATGGCATCAGCTCAGTGGTTATAACAAACTCTATAAAAACGACCCTATTCAGTCATCTGCGTGACAAATGCACACATTAAAACAATAAATATACATTCAGGTCAATGTAGAAAAATAAGGACTACAAAATACATTTCCCCCCTCTGTTGCCCCCTTCATCTTCCGGCTCTTAAATGTATCTGCGGTAACAAAATTAGAGGAAGATGGTGCATCCAGACGCTGAGGGGGAAGAATAAGAAGCCGGGATAGTAATAGTGGGCCCTAAAAAACTCTGCAGACAAAAATGAGGCAACATCAGGCACTTCCATTTCCTGCAGCTTCATTGTTTCAGCATCACAAGACACTGAGCCATCATCCTCAGAGCAGAGCAAACAACTGGCGGACCAATGAGAGGCCGCTGTGGGAGATTCCACAGATCTGACGCTGTCGCGTCTACAGAACAGGAAGACAACCGGACATCTGGGCTAAGCTGGTCCTCGGGACTTTGAAACGCATACAGGACTAAGCCACGTGTTGTACGGTAGTAACAGTCTATGTGTTTACAGGTTACAGGTCCAGAACTACATGCTCGTGACAGCTATGTCCACTTCGCTGTAGTTTGGAGTATGTACAGTATGTCCAGAAAGGAGGGGGTCGCTAAGTGGAAGAGAGACTGTGGCTTTGTTTACATGCACAGAGGACTTCTTCGCCTGGATACTGGTCCTCACCTGGTTTGATCTGTGATTTAAAATCGGTGTATGTGGGGGACAGGGTGCAGCATCGGACGCAACACATCCCTATCTCACCGTTTCCTCTGGAGGCAGTCACATCGGCTCACCTGAGCATGTGAAGCCCACTCAGGAGACAGCAGAGAAGAGGCTGCTCAGCCTGTAGAGGTCATCACGTGATCAGTTTGTGGGTGAAAATGATGTGAGAAATCAAAGTGAAATGCAAACTGTGACTGGGGGAAGGACACATTTCAGCCTGGCTAAACCTGCTTCTGTGCTACTTTATGCACTTAAACGACTACTTTTTAAATAAGATTACTTTCTACTTTTAAAGAGAAGTAAAAAAAAAAAGATATTGGAGATTTTCAGAGGCTTGGAGTGTCAGTCTCCGTTTCCCATTCATGAGGCTCACACTACATACAGTAACACACACGCTCACTGGCAACAGTCAGGAGCACTTTGTAAAACACCTGTGTGAATGCAAAGGTAAAAATGTGTGTGGACATGTTTTATAGATTTATGAAGCTGGTTTATGGTCACGTTTTTATCCACAAATGCAGACACTGTCAACACATATCTGTACAACTACGTAGCTTTAAGTAAAGCAACAATAACACAGCCAATATAACTACTGGGATAATAAGGTATTATATACGACTGATTGAACACATCCTTGACTCAAATGTGTCTGTACAATACTATCTGACTGTATGAGCAGGGGTCAGCCAAAAGCTGGTGGCTTTCCAGGACATACCACTGTAAAGGAGAAGCTCTGCACAGGGGACATCAAACTGAGCGAGTTTCCTTCCAGTTACCAGACAGGATGAAGATTTGTTACATCCACACAACACTGAAGAAACAACGAAGCATGTTCAGGAAGCGGCTTCTTTAGGTCCAAAGCAAGAAGGGAAGATACAGGAGATCATTCCAATCTGTATTCATCTCCCTCTTTATCCTCCAATTAATTATTGCTTTAATGGACAAAAAAAGGAAAAGAAAAATAAGCATTTGTACCAATTTGGCTTCTTTTTATATGAAAGGAAAAGCTTTTTACCTCCATTATGTGTTATATGTGGCTGCAGTCATTCATTTATAGCAATATGTTTATGCTTCTGGTTTCTGGTATCCTTTAGCATAACTTGCTAAGTGGGCATTTAATTAAAGAGGCTTGCATTTGGAGGTTGGAGGTGTCCATACATTCATTATCTGCACCGCTTATTCCAATTCCGGGTTGCAGGAGGTTGGAGGTGTGATGGAGGCCTGCAGGCTTCTAACCAAAAGGCCTTAAAACATCTTGCTCTACAGCAGGTTACTGATTTGGATGTATGGACTTTGCATTTCCCCTTGTGTTTGCATGTTTTGTTTTTCATTTTTTCATCTACACAGTGAGATTTGCATGTTAAATAATGGTTCTAAGTTGACTGTAGCTGTGCAGGACGACCCTGTGATGGACTGGTGACCGAGACATGGTGGATCCTTTTTCTTATCTCTGTGACAGATGGGCTTTGAGTATTGAAGATGAATGAACGAATGGACAGACGGATGGATGGATATGCCATATTTGTGCGTTTAAAGACGGCTCCTGATAACACGTGATGACACATTAAAACTGTACTGTTTTAAAACTGTAACTCCCCCCCCCTTCTCTCTTTCCTGTTGGTGCAGGAAATCAATAGAACAATAATGTGAATAAAGGCAAAAATCAAATAAAGCAATATATATATATATATATATATATATTAATGGCATTAACCTATTCATTGCCACCTGATGGTAATAAGCTACACTACTGGAAACCAAGCTGTAAAAGAGATGATCATAGTAATCTGTCATGTGTTTATGCTGTGTATGTAATACAACTACACATACAGCACATTACATATACAAACATTGTAATAGTGTAATAACTGTATTGATAATAACAAATTAATATGATTAATAGTAAATAAGTAGATAAATATTTCTTCACACATTGAGAGACTTCTATTAAATTCTTAACCAGGTGTTTGTATAGGAGTGTGTGTGTGTGTGTGTGTGTGTGTGTGAGGTAAGAGATGAACTGGGAGTAAGCTACATGCTGCTGGTTTTTTTACAGATTTGGCAATGTGCCCTGAAATAATGATAATATGATGCGCACGGATGTAAACATGCCATGATGTAGGGCTGGGCTATATGACCATATATATCATCTGGATGATACCAATCGCTCTATCGTTTACGCCACGGTTAGGTACATGTATGTCAAGAAGCTCTTTACGGTGCTTTACTGCATGTCCTTGCACACTGCATTAACAAAACATGGTAAATGGTCTTGTACTTGTACAGCGCTTTTCTACACATCAACACGATTCGACACATTCACCCATTCGCTCACACAAACACACACACATTCACACACCGGTGACACAGCACCAGGAGCAACTGGGGGTTCAGTGTCTTGCTCAAGGACACTTTGATATGTGGACACCAGAGCCGGGATTTGAACCACTAACTTGCCGGTTAGGAATTGACCCGCTCTACTACATTATAATTTCATATAAACTATATTAATTGAAATTTCAATAAAAAAATTATATTTTGTGATGTATATCACTATGAGGATATAAATGAAATATAACGTGATATATTTTGGTCATACCGCTCAGCCCTACCATGATGCTGCTTTTCCCCCCCCAAAACATTTGTCACATTGTTTATAGTGACAGAAAACTACTTAACACACTTGTTCATCCTTTAAGTACCAGATGCTAACACAGGTATGTGACTGTATTTAGAGAAAATCTTCATGGGGTATCTTTATGGGTTGATATTGTTCCTTATCTGTGTATTTAAATCCATATCAGGCATGGAAAAGTGCAGGCACAACTTTCCAAAGTGGGACTCCTCTGGTCCCAGTCTATCTGGAACTGATTATCAGCCTACAAGGCCTACACGATCAGGTGACTCTGTGCATGTAAACACTGCCACTCGCTGAACTGGAAGTAGTTTGTGACGGGACGAGCAACGAGAGAGAGAGAGAGAGCAAAAACTTCTCTAACACAGGCTGTGCAAGTTAGTGCATCCAGCTCCATCTTACTTCGCCCTCACCACCAGCCAGCTCACACCTTCAGTCCCCAGTCTCTGAAGAAGCCTTTTGCCACTCTTGACTCCTGGAAGGTCACTGTGATAGAGTTGAGGGTGACGTCTGTGACAGTCACCTCTCCAGGGCTGATGATGGGTCTCCACAAGTCCTCTGATGCGCAGTCTGGCTCAGCTGTGGATCTCCAGTCATCTGTCCCCCTCTGTCCTGATTGAAATGGAGAGAAGGTGAGATCAGCTTGCTATGTTGCTGAGTTAGCCTCTGCTAGCTGACCTGGATCGCTGCTCTGATGTTCAAATGCTAAACACTGGAAACGTTTGCATTTAATGGTAAATATTAAAAGCTTAAAGTCCCGCTGCCTGCTTCACGAAGCTGCTGATTAATGTTACCTCACATTTACATGCACCCGCATCTTTCCCTCTTTCTGACTTTGTAACCAGCTGAGGATGAAGTAAGTCAGTGGTTGTACGCTCAGAGGGAAAAAATGCTGGAGTTTTGCAAACAGTCGAGATAAACTGGGTCACAATAAGGATTATAGTCAACTGGCTGACCAACTGACACACATACCATTTAAAGTGCTCTCCTTTATTCCTTCTTTCTGATCTTCTTGGTCCTCTTCCTCATCATCTTCAGGACTGTTCTCTGCCTCCTCCTCTTCCACTCCCAAAGCTTCCCAGTCCTCTCGTGTTGGACTTGGAGGGTTTGAGTTAAGGCACCTGTTCTCCGACCTCTTTTTGCTTGTTCGATGCTGCAGTTGTGGTTCCGACGTTAGCCTGCAGGAACCGTAAAGCTCGTCCTCGTTGTCGGCTACCAAGGAGCGAGTCAGAGAGAGACGTAACCGAGGTGGAGGTTTCGCAGGAATCTTGTGAGCGCTGCGCAGATCCATAGTGTAAACGGTGTTCTAAAGACATAAAGATAGTGCTTAACAATATCATCGCCTGATAGAAACGATTTTCCGTACTACAAACGTTACCTGCTCAATGAGCTTCTTAGTTTTGGATCCTTTTTTCTTGTGACTAACAACACGGTCTTTCTCCTCTCTGGAAAAGCCAAAACAGACTCTTAACAAGCTGTGCTGAGACACAGGCATACAAACTAACTAACACACCGTAGTTTATTTTAAATACATGTACTAACAACATCTTTTAGGTTTACAACTATGCATGTGAACAGATCAAAACACTCAGATGTCTGCTACACAGCACGATACCGAATGTCAAGCACAGTGGTGGAAGGCTGGTGATGTGGGCAATATGGCAATATGCAATATTTTGCAATATTTTTGTCTAGATGCTTAAATTTATATAGAAATACTTAAATATTATCATGAAGTGTTGCTGAAAAAGATGAATGATACACTTTGTTTAGAAAAGATGTTCTAGAAGAGCTTCTCTTTGGATTTACCAGAACTTTCTGACCTGATGCATCCTCTCACTAGCATTTTTTTAGTTACCATCATATGAAAGGTGTATTTGAGACATTTCTGCATCAATACCTGTACAACAGATCTTTCCTGTATGTAAGGAAGGCTTTCCATCATTAAAGAGCATATAACGTGGTCTTACTTCTCTTCAAAGGTCTGCACCAAGCGCCGGTCCAGAATGTGCTCCTCGGGTTCCCAGGTGCTGTACCTAGGATGTGTTACAACAGGGTCAGGGAAATTTTATTCCTCATTTTGCTTTTTACTTAGACTTTCTAAAACTAGTCTGAGATTTATGGCGTATTGGCTGAAATAGGGTGCACACACAAATCAACGAGCAGCTTATTTATCATAATGATGACGTAGGATGAATAGGTTTCATGAACACAAACTGTTTATAAATGTTATAAGTTACAGTCATTTTTGCACCGGTGGGTGTTTATCTCATGCCCTACCAGAGGGGGTCCGGGCTACATGGGGTCTCTAAGCTGTTTCTGGGATGATGTTGCTATGGAATGAGATGTCTGATGCTTCCACAGTCTGGCTTCAACATAAAGTCAGAAAGTTTTTGCAGGATGACAAAACCTGATTTACAAATATAAACTCTGCATCTGGAACACTTACATGATCTTAGCCCTCCCATTCAACTCTTAATGGGATCAATCAATCAATCAATCAATCGTCCGTCCATCCACCTATCTATTTATCTATCTACCCACCCATCCATCTATCCATCCACCCATCCATCTACCCATCCATCTACCCATCTACCCATCTATCCATCTATCTACCCATCTATCCATCTATCTATCTATCTATCTATCTATCTATCTATCTATCTATCTATCTATCTATCCATCTACCCATCCATCTATCCATCTACCCATCCATCTATCCATCTACCCATCCATCTATCCATCTACCCATCCATCTATCCATCTACCCATCCATCTACCTATCTATCTATCTACCTATCTATCTATCTATCTATCTATCTATCTATCTATCTATCTATCTATCTATCTATCTATC
>JBAMHV010000023.1:15261296-15272931 GCA_037177535.1 Pseudomugil gertrudae
TCACTCACTCAACTTCAAAAATTTCTATCAAACACTATCAGAATAAAATTAATTATGGTAATTATTGGTACCCTTTTGATTGCCCTGAAAGGAACATTTATGTTCCAGAGTAATAAATGGTTCATATATGTGCTGTTTTCTCTAAATATTACAGTAAAAATAAGATAAATAAACAAAAAATAAAGAAGAAAATAGTTGAACGAGCTTTAGAAGATATGTGAAAGTCGCTGGTTCGAGCCCCGGCGGTCTCTTGCTTCAGCTTCACCTGAGCCATGCAGGTCACGTGGTCAGCCGCAAGGAAGCCCCGATTTCCCACTCCCACTTCTGTCAACTGGAGTATCTGTTCTTGGGCCAGGTAGACCTCCAGCATCCCAGTTCTTCATCAGAGAGGTTTAGCATCATCATCAGATGAGCCCCTCTAAATCACCTTTCATTTCTGTTCTTTTATTTAGATCAAAATTGGGTTAAAATATGTTTAAGTCTCTTCTGAGGGTTTATCAGCTGATACTTGTATTTGATTTAAACCTTTTTTTCTCCCTAAGTCTCACCACTACATTTCTCTCTAAGACAGCCATGTTCCCATGACAGTTTCATCAGCAGCTTTTTGTGGAAAATAACCAGAGTGGTCATTTATTCTTTGCACCTTTAGGGATAAAAACACTTCTGAGATGGTACCCTCACAGTGAGTATCTTTGCAGTCTGAACCTTAATAAAAGCAGTTTTGTACCTCTGGTTGTCATCTTTTGTAGAATAGAAAAATAAATTTATAACATTGTTTTAACCAGTTTTTAATGTTTCAAATGCACTGATTCCCAGTTAACCTGCTACAGTGTTTAGATTATAAAGTAAATTTAAGCTTTTTAATTTTTGTTTACAAAAAAGAAAAATGACTTGGACTCTTAACAATGTCATTTTAATGCAAAACTATTAATCATCTTGCCCGGGACAGCCTAGCAAAATACATTTTTGCATAATAATGTGACATTTTTTTAGAACAAATTAAATGACTCCTGTTTTCTGAAAACTGTATTTAACAATTTGTTTTATTCTAAATATTTATTTTATTATGGTGCTTTTAATTCCGTACTAATTAACACACTATTTTATTTCCATTTGTGATATCTCCCTTTTATACAACTGTTAATCAAATGAACCAGATAGATAGGTAGTTTTTACCCCCCCCCATTAAAAATGCATATAAACAAGAAAATAATCCCCTTGTGATTAAATATGAAGCCACTGAACAAACTCACACTCCACATTATACATAAAGTGCCATTATGAGCATTTTATTTTTATGAAAAAGTAAATTACAGTGACAAAGGTTCTCAAGCAGAAAAGACTGAATGGATTGTCATGGCAATAAAGCAATTGCTGAATGCAAATGTGCAACACAGTTTATGATGTGTCTGAGCTGAAATAGCTGCGATAATCCAAACTGCTCTGATGGTTTAATGCAGTTTCACCTGGATATAATGTAACATTAAAGGTCTACAGATCGGGCCGGAGTATTCAAAAGTAATTACAAAACAACACATGCACCAATAATACAAACATTTGACCTCAAACTCCTCTAAATAAAAAGTCCTTGGCAATAAAGGTGAAAAATAATAAAGAATAGTTACACTGTATGATAGACGAGCATCTGCTGCTTCTCGTCTATAAACGTAAACGGGTGCTTTGGACTTAATGGTGCCAAACTGCACAGCCCCCCCTTCTGCTCGACATCCTCACATTTATTTTTCACGTAAACAAGACAAGGCCAATATCGTCATTTACAGACAATGCACATATCGTACAATAGCTGAACACTAAAGCTGATAAAGTCAAACCGAATCTCCTGCGAAGTTCCATTAACAACACGCATCACCTGATCGCCCGCCAGCCTGACAGCATTTACTTAATCTGTCTGCTCAGGCTCTCTGCTCTCCATCTCCTCAGATTCTCATGGTTTCAACTTTCCCTAAACTAACCGAAACGTTCTTCATAACAAACCACCGCCGACTGTAAATGACTGTGTGTAGCAGAGTTGACAAGAGGAGCAGCCCTGCATCGCCCGAGTGCTACAGAGAGCTGCTGTAGTAGTGATGTTTGGACACGTTGTAGATCCAAGGTGGGCAAAAGCATTTGAAAAAGTTGTGTCCTCCTCGTTCATTATCTGCAAGGCATCGTTTAAGACAAAGTAAAACAAAAAGTGATTTATTCAAACTGAAGGTCAACTTGCTCTGGAGCGAAATCTTACGTTAAACTCCTGCTATTCATACTTTAACATGCAACATTTCTTTCAGGACAAAAATAGCATTTATGTTTAGAAAAATATCTAAATAACTAATAGTTGTCATTTAAATACAACACGCATCCTTTTCATACACCCTCTATATCCACGCTCCTGACTAAAGTCCCCCAGGATGAAGACCGCGTGATCGGCTTACAAGCTCCAGAACAAGAAAGACAACCGCTCTATAACCCAAAAGGTGTTTAAAGCTGTAGGCAGGCATCTAACATGACCGAACGCTGCCCGCTTTCTGCTTACATGATCAGTCCCGGATAACGTCAGGACCAGTAAACTATGTTTAACTGTAGTTTTGTGGCCGTTTCAACTGTTAGTTTCTAATTTAATAAGACCAGGATCAATAATGGACCTGCCTTGATTCAAGGGGTGTATTCCACTATCTGAAGGCGCGTGCAGGTTACCATTTGTTGAACAGTTAATAGAAACAAGCCTCCTAACTTTCAAACAAAACATATCCTTAATGAAAAAAAGGCAAACTTCAACTTCTCCAATACTCTATTGATGATGATAATAATCTTCAGATGTTACACTAAACATTCTGAGTAATGCCTTGTTTTTCCAACAATGATCACACATTGCACTGTAGGAGCCATTTTAGTGAGAACAATATAAAAGCCTGAATGAAAGAATGAGATTCCTCCTTCCTTAGAGGCGAGCGGAGGCAAACATCCACTAGAGAGAGCACTTGGCCTGAGTGTTGCATTGCTTTGTTGCCATAGAAAACTGCTGTGTCAGTAAGGATACTACAGTGAAGGCTCAGTCTGTGCCAGAAAGTATCTGAGGGGAGTGAAATAAAAAGTTGGCCATGTGATAAAGCACTCATTTGGACAAATATCAAGAGGAGACAGCGAGGAGGACTGGGATGAGTGATACAGACATGATGAAGGACATGCTTTGGTGAAGGACGGGATGTGTGTGAACATAGAGGGTGAGAGATGACATGTAAAAAGCAAACAAACATGAGGACACAACAGTGATCAGCTTGGCTTAAAGCGGGAAGACTCGCTCCTGGAGCCAGACAGATACACTGAACTTGAAAAACAAAGAGGGGAAAAAACATCAATAGATGGAAACACACGGGAAAATATGCACAGACGTGTAGAAAAACACACGAATGTTAGAAACAGCATAACATTTAATGTCCTGTGTTTAGAGATAGGACTGTGATTCTTTGATTCTCCATGTTAAGTGTTTGCTTCCTTCATTGCTTTGTATCTTACGTTAGCTAAGTGTCAAGCAATGGCTGTGTAAACAAAACCCAAGAAACGGGGCGAGGATGGAGAGGGTCTGGGGGATATATCCTGTTCGTGATATGCCGCTGACCCAGCTGGAGCCGACACTGGCTCGTCCAACCATTAGCTGTCGGACCTCCACGTTTGGTGTGCCTCCACCTCTTCAGAGACGACCAGCAGGAGTTCACAGTTCTTCCCTCGCAGCTGCTGGCGGAGAAACTTCCTGGATTGATGGTGAAATCACAGGCAATTAGTAAAACCACCCATCTGAATAAAAGACCTTATAGTTAGGCTTAACCTTAACGAGCCAATGAAGAACTCAAAAACTACACACTGTGTGTGTGTGTGTGTGTGTCCTCAGTGCCGAGCTCACAGCAATTCCAGGTGACCTACTTTTTATTTGCTATGGCACTGTGAAGATGTGATCATACCTGTGTGATCATCTGTAAGACTACTACAGACATCTCTGCACTTGCTTTAATGCAAAGGATGGACGGCCTTCATCCAGGTATCAGGACGGTTTGTGCTCACAGAAGTAGCAGCATTCTTATCAGGATCATTCGTTTCTCTAATTACTGACTTGCTGATTAACATTCACACGTTTTTTAAGTAACCAGCATCCCTTCCAGTACTGTGCATGTGTAAAAGGGTAGAGACAGAGCATGATGGGATCACATGGCATCTTCGTACTGGAGCGAGAGGAAAACTGGGTCACCTCCAGCACTGCTAATGTAAAGACTTTAAATGTTCTCAGTTGTTTTATGATTGACCACATGAAAGCAGCATTATGATGGTTTGCATTTGATAGGTACAAAATATTTATCTGAGCATAAAAGATGTACAGGTGTTGCGTTTCTTTTACCATCGGCATCATTCATCTTACTAAATTGAGAAAGTTATTTTAAAAAAAAAAGCTTTTCTTTGTCATAAAGGTGGCTCTCGGACAGCCGGATATTTTCTGATGTGGTACTGCTCTAAATCATCATCAGCCCTCTCCTTCTGGTCACCTTTGGACTCGTGCAATCAAAAGCCTGACTAACAGGACAGCGTATTTGGTGCTGTAGGTGAGGAGGCACTTTCCCAGGGGTGGTGTGAAGACACAAGCATGTCCCTGCAGAGATAAACGTGCTGAACACATAAACAGCAGTGGCTGAAAGGCTAGCCAATGCCTTCTTGGCACCAGTGTTTGTAGTATGCTGCACTACTGTGAGTTCCTACCACAGTTTATTCACACCTGCATTTCGAGTCACAACTGAATTGGTACGTGTTAAATCGTATTGTATAATATTACATAATTGATTATATAGTAAATCGGTCCACCCTTATGGCAGCTGGAGAAGGAAACGGTGCCAGCAATGATGGGAATGGAGGGGATGCAGTGGAGGGGTTAAAATCTCCACAGTGGAAAGAGATGTAATATTTTACCCACTAGCTAATGAAACTATGTAGATAAGAAATTAATAAAGATACTTTCCTCTCAGAGAGAATTTACAGTGTAATGGATAGGACTAGGTACTGAACTTTGGTTCTTTTATTACACCGACTGAAATACTTCGGTACTATGCAGTACTGAAGCATGACTCGTCTTTCAGTGAATTTGTGTTGTGAACTACAGCGTGTCCCCAAAGCGGGAAAAAAATGGCCCCGAGGTCCAAAGTGTGGCCTTCAGGTCTGCCTGGATTTACAGGTCCGGCGCCGTGTTTGGGATTTTAACCGGTAAGTTTACATTTAACAAAACCCGGCTAACTTTACATGAGTTTACTGAAGTCACTACAACTTAATAGATGCACCGCTGGGACTTAAAATGTTTCCATGTCACGTTAACGGGAGATATTGCTGTGTAGCTTTAGCTTATAGATAGCTAGCTGAATGGAAAGCTAACAAATGAATGACAGTAACTGATATTAGCTTCTTTATATGTGGTTACTGGATGGGCTGGTTGAAGACCTCATCTCACATTCAGGGTTATGTTTATCTTCTCCTCACAGTCGCTTCTGATCCTGTTCACCATGATGGGAGGAGGATGAAACCAGTCATTGTGAATTCCTTCACACTGGCTGAAAATACAACCATTTTTAAAAAGGAAAATAAGAGCGCTGCAGGGAAGTTACAGACTTTATTGGTAAAATGTGTTGCCTTTTTCCACAGTGGAGGCTTCATGGTGGAAGTAAGTAAGCAGCTATTGAGCAGGAATATCTCAGCCTAGATAATGTTTCACTTTTACAGCAAACAGTAATAATACACCCATTTGTGTAATTGTTTTGTATTTGATTTGTGTTTAGGAAGATGTCACTTGTTTGCAGCTGTTCTTTTGCACTAAAAACTGCATTTATATGTATGTTAGAAACCTGATTGAGTGTAAAAATGTCAAAGCAGAAAAAAAAACGCTACATTTGTTGATAATGTGTAATTTTCTTTTTGTTAAAATGGATTTTATAAAACTAGTATTGAAGACAGTATCATTGAACTACTGTATCAAAGTGAAGATTTCTGCATTGATAATCTTTAACAATACCCATCAGTATTCTATTCTGCTTCATTTGGCAGAGGCCAGCACATAATCTGATTTTACTGATAATGCTCACTTCATAACTGGGTCAAACTCGACTGCCTGCTTACCTGGTATCGCCTCAGATACCTAAATGCTTCTCACTTTGCATTCAGCTTTAGAGGGGTGACGTCTACGACCCAAAACCAGAACGACGCTATATGCAAATGAGATGGACTGATGGGCAACCACGGAAACAAAACGTGTGACATTTCTGCACTCCTCTGTCAGGCTGCTACATCAGACCCACCTCAGATTATCTGACATGCTCTCAGAGTTTTGCAGCGGACTGAAAACCAAAACATTGTGTTGAAAACAGCAGCTGATCAAAGCTACTGCTAACAAGGCATCCATGTTTCTTTTGCCTGCATCTTCACTACGGATTCTTCTGACAATGACAGCTCACATGAATCCTACCTGAGCTCATCCGGACTGCCGATTGGTTGAGGGCTGCGTAATTTGGAATCCAAGTTGTAGTAAACGCCTCCCACTTCGCGGACTCCAATCCAGTGCTGCCGTTTGAGTGGTAACCGGAGGGGTCCCCATCGCAGATTGGACGGTACATTCAGAATGAAGCCCTCCACGTTGGACAACTCGATGCTGCCTACATCCCTGGAGGAGAAGGAACAATAATTACTTCTTCTAAATGTTCCTTTTTGTGTTTATTTTCAACTGAGAACATCCTAAAAGAACTTATGAGGATTTAATACTGCAGTTTATTATAATGATAAATGTCTGCATGCATTTGACAACGCCAGTCACTTTTTAATTATTTATCCCACTACAAATTCCAGATCCCCGTATAACTGCTGGTGATCGTCTCTAGCAGACTTTAGTATGGTGCCAAAATGAGCTCAAACTGCTCCTTGGGGCTCTGACAAACTAAATGTAAGCTAATCTTTATTTACAATATGATTTATAATGCTTCAGGTTTCTAACAACTGAAAATGACGAGGTGTGAAGAGATTGAGTATCGTGTATTTATGCAATACAAAGAGATTCTGTTGGTTTCCGCTGACTGCTGCGATGAAACCACGTGCATGCAATAAGTTGCTTTTCTGATGCATTTAAAGGCGTAAACTTTTAGTCAATCAAAAGTCAAATGATGCACAAAGAGTCTGAGCTTACAGGCTTCAGGTTATAGTATTAAAACGTCTATGATAAAAGGCTAAGATGGTGTCAGAAAACCTCTCACATTGCTTTCCCAAGTCCACCGATAACAGAGCAGCAGTTATCTCATTCCCCAATCCTTTCATTTCAGAGCAAATAAGAGGTGTTTTACAAACAATCTGTAAATGAGGAATAGCTGATGGAAGCCAAACGGCTTAAAGTGACATGTTCTGTTTTTAACCTTGTGTTTTCCCAGTGATAATCCACCATGTACAAGCCTTCAGCTGCAGCAATAACACTTTATACGAGCTATGTTTGTCACACTTCACTGTGAACACGAGTGATTTTGTTCCTGTTTTGCTCAAAGCAGAAAAACAGGAATTCATTTTATCGATAAAGCAAGTCTGTTGCAGCCGCTGCTGTCAGCAGTCATGTAAGGCTGATAGCAAAGAAAGCAGGAAAATGCTGATAAAACTGTCCTGAAGACTTTGTCGACTGATGAGGCTGCTGACTCATCCAAGATATCATTCAAAGCCCTGCTGATTAGCTAGATGAGATTTGATAGAGGACACACACAGAGAGTTGACCTCATGTTTACATGCAAGCAGGGTCCTCCTCTGGACAAGTCCCTCTTCCTATGTATACTTACTCAAGAGAAAAAGAAACAAGTATAGACTAATTATTTTTCTTTGTGGTACGATACATTCTTCAAGCCTGCACAGACCCGTTGGGGAACCGTATTACAGCATATAAAAACATGCTGCAGCTTAGCATTAGCTTAGCATTACTGAGCAAATCCTGCCCTTTTAATAATTGTGTCTCTATTTAAAGCTCGATTTAGACCAAAACATTGATCAAAGCATCGTTATATATGTAATAATTACACAAAAACCTGGTAATGTTCAAAACAAGTGCTGCTGTGGTGGAAATCGTCCACCACACATGAAGAGTGTTTGCCACAGATTTCTGTAGTTTTATATGTAGATTCTGCACTCATCTAGTCATTTATAGGAGGAAAACTGTAATAAATGATTCATTTCAGCATTTGTTTTGATGTGTCCTTCAACAAGATGCACAAAAAGTTAAGTTGAAGTGCTGATCATGAAGTGTGGGAAACTGTGTGTCTACATTTTTAAAGTCTGGGATGTTTTTACAGGTTGATCTTCTGTAAAAAAAAAACTAGTCATATAAATTCCCACAAAGACTTTTGCACAAACGTGGTTGCTCCTGAAGAAGCTACAAGTATTTTAATGGGTTTTAAAAAAAAAAAAAACACAAACACTTGCTAATATTGGGTGTTGAGTTAAACTTCGATTATTATTGGTGACAAAGGACTTTCCAGGAAGCAGTTTGTAATTGGCTGAAGCTAAGAACCAATAGAAACATAACACTCAGGCGTATGTGCTCATTTTGGCTGAAGATGGTGCAGTCAGGGCTAAATAAATGAGCACAGCATCAGCAATGTCTCGCTTAGAGGTTTGGAAACTGCAAATATTCTCAGAATAAATTACCTTTATTTTTTAAACAATCAGTCACAAAACAAGCTGTGGAGCTGATACCTGCAAGGGAGTCACAAGTAGATTAGCCCGACTATTAGAGACATCATAGGAATGACTTCCTTTGTGGTATTGATCATAACCAGAAGGCTGTTACAGGTGGAGCTTTTGTTATTGCGACAGCGACAATTCTGGCACATTATCTTGTTTGTTATGAAATTGGTTGTCGGCCAGAATCAAACCTTCCCGGCTCAACTCAACGTTTAATCCACACGTACACCAGTCAGCTCTGTGTTGTTAACTTTCTTTGGAGTACTATTTGTTTGTCTGTTGGTATAAAAAAAGATCCAGAAGTCTTTAGTCTGCAGGTATTACGAGCTATGAAGACACAAGGATAAAAACCAGCTCTGATACCAGCTGTGCATGATGTTGTGGTGACATGCCTGCCCTTTTAAAGATAGAGGAATTTAAAGCACACATAATAAACTGGCTTCTTGTTTTAGAGGTGAATATGTCTTTAAAAATATGAAAAGAGTAATTAAGAATCATAAACCTTTTACTTAGTGTAGTGTGTGGGTTGTTTGCAAACATCAGGTTTTAGTAATCCAGCATTTCCTTACTTTTTATGTACAAATCAGATGAAAAGAAGCATTTAAAATGACCAGCATACCTTCTTTTATCCCACCAAACTGCCTCAAATCCTCGTGTTTGGAGGGCAGCCATTATGACATTTACATCATAGTTCCCATTTCCCAGCATGCTCTTTTTATGAGGTGTAACCATCGTGCTGGGAGACAGCCTGCAAACAAGTTGACAGTAGAAATGGTCTACAGACCGTCACAACATCTCACGTGTGACTGGCTGCTAAATAGTAATGGTAGGTTGGTACGCCAGTTTCCTCACCTTTGGTATATCTCCTGCAGGGTGTCCCGACTGTAGGCAGTCCCATCCTGGAAGACATTATTAAGCGCATGCAGTGCGCACAGCTCCCTTCGCTGCTTCTCATGATAAATGGCCGGCGGTGTAGGAGATGGTTGGGAACGAGGTGGTGGCGTTAGGGAGGAAGAGGAGGATGAGAGATCCTGCTGCTGTTGCTGAATGTCCCTGAGATCCCTGCATCTCTTCTCCTCTGCTCCCACCAGTACTTCCCCACCTCCTCCTTTTTGCTTGCTAACCTTCCAGGGCATACAGCCCAGTTCCTGTAGGCTGCCTCGCCCCTTCTCCTTCCACTCACAGGCAGGATACGGCGTACTTCCCATCCCTGGAGGTTTGCCCCCACGTCCTCCTCCAGCTCTGCCACTACCTCCACACCTACTACTTCCAGGAGGCTACATTGGTAGCACAACAACCGTTGCCATGGCAACCTCTCCGCCTCTTGGAAGAGAGGAGCTTGTTGCCGCTTATGATCTTGGCCAAAGTGAGGGACTGCAAGGTAAAAGAGCAGCGACTGCTTTCTGGAATAGCGTAAACCCAGTGAAGCTGGAACCAAGGGTGTATTTATCAGTAAAAATGGCAAAGGAACATATTCCAGATGCTCTCAAATGAGAGATTATGCCTCTAGCAATGCGGTGTCATCCATCAAACTGCCATTACTCTCTTGTGTGTTTCCACTTCCTCCATCCTGTTTGTATGTGTTGACAGTTCTCTCCACAAAATCACCAAGCATGTAGCTTTGCAGCTCTTTCAATCCCTGGACTTCAGACCGGGAAAGCTTTCCCTCCACTGGAACAGATGTTACAAGGGTTTAATGCAGAGTAGAGAGGAATACCACAAAAGCATCTGTAATGAAAAGAAGGGGAGAGAGCTAGATCTTCAGGATCTAAAATAGTTGTTTACCATTTTGAACTTCAACTTCCTCCCAAAAAGGCTGTTAAACTGCTTAAACGGGACTTAAAAACACTGTCGGTGGTGACAGATTAGGAAGAGAGCACTTTAAATAAAGCTTCAGTCTTTTCTTTGTCAGCAGACCTCAAAATGAGAAGGTAAACATTTACAGCAGCGAGGAACAAATAGAGGAAGCAAGCTGCTCAGTGAGCTAGCTTAATATTCCAACAGCTAACACTCACACTGGGGAGGAGTTATCGTTATTTATACTCTAAATCACATCTATTATTGCAATTAATCTGTACTGGCAGCAAATAGGCGGTGTTAGTCTTGTGGTTAATGTACGTGATTCCCGTTTTTACAGCAAACACAACGCCTTCTTTACCCTTTAACTTGATTTTTTCTCTCCTTTTTTCATAGCGACCACTTACCCTCACGTTTCACACCGACGGTGTCAAGGTAGAGTGTTATAAACTAGTCTCAAATCTGTGTGTGCTGACTCCTCTTTTCCTGCTCAGTTCTTTGTCTTTAACACTTTTCCTCCTGTTGTGGGTCTTGCTGTCGCGTTCTCCGTCCGTGCAGTCGCGAGCATGCGCAGTGGTGTCTCCCTGACTCCATGTTGCTGTGACCGCCTGCGTCAGTAAACGGAGGAGCAGTGCCTCCCTAGGGACTGCAAAACCCTACATTTCCCTCTTTCCTCACCTGTAAGGAGGTTTATCTTACAGTGAGCAATAGCATCAGATCTGCAGTACCTGCATAGAAGGACACAAGTGCTATTCTTGACCTAAGGCCCAAAAATATGGAGTAGTAGTAGTACCATTATTAAAAATTAATCTCATTTCAATAAATCATTTAATCATGCACATATATATACACACACACACACACACACACACATACATATATATATATATACACACACATACATACACACATATATATACATGTATGTATATACAGTATATATATATATATATATATATATATATATATACATACATACACACACACACACATATATACATACATATATATATACACATACATATATATATATATTTATATATATAGATATATATCACAGATTTTTAGAAAACGTGACAGTATTTCACAGAACAGGACAACATAGTGC
>JBAMHV010000023.1:15288488-15314131 GCA_037177535.1 Pseudomugil gertrudae
TCTCCAGAAGTCTTGAAGCCATGTAGCATCATGTGCAGCCTCTAGGTGGCAGTACTGGTTCACCTCAGTGGTGCCAGTAAGAGGTCTTTTCTTCAGCTGCTTATACACACACTATTTCTATTGCACAATGAATAACACATCCATCTTACCTTTTCTTTTAATGTTCCTGCATTGTATTTGAAAGTTTCCTAATCAGGGAAAACATGACTGGTATGTATGCACATGACAAATATATCATTTCACAATCTTTAATGTTTCATCTTCAAAAGTGGCATCAGTTATTAAACCTTTATAAAGGACATGTCTAGAGCATTTTGGTTATAAAGTAGTTGTGTCATTGTAGTAAGAAGTACAGATACATACAGTATATACACTTTCCCCAATAAACAGTAGATCACACAATACGCTTTAGATTGTGTTGTAATATTCTGCTAATCTGCAGGGGTTCAGACGTCTCATTGTAAGTACTGCTTCCGCTTTCTGAGCATGCTTACAAAAGTTTCTCTGCAAATCTAGTCCACTCTCTGCACAACTGGCCTTCTCTACTGCACCGCTTGTATCAGTTAGTACTGTACAGAGCAGAAATCTTCCTCTGATTCAGTTGCTTTGTAGCTAACCTGCAGTAATGTGACATCCAGTCCAGCAGGCCTTCTTGAGTCGGCCCTATTGCACATAAGAAAATTCCACTTGGCTCGGTATTGGCACCACGATGCGCCATCTTTCCTCTTTCACAAAAGCATCATAGCTGTGACAGCAATTCTAAGTACTTGTATACAGCCCTTATTCATAAAGAAATATAGGAAATGCCATTAAAGAAACATCTGCACAACATTCATAAATGAACAGAATGATTTTTAGTTAGTGGTGCAACAACATAAAAACACAAAAAAAACTGTTCAAATAGACTGAATAAAGTACACAAGATGCAAAAGATTTATCATAAATATGTGAGAGGTTTGCTTCATCTACAAAGATCATATTCACAGCAGGACAAACTGCATGGTTTCATTACAAAAAATGAATAAAAACACCAGAAATGCTCGTTTACTGCAAAGAACTGAGCTGCTGTTGCTCATTATAAAACACGAACCGGTAGAGCTCAACACCTTCCTAATGGAAATGCCAGGACAGGAGAGGACATCTGTTCAGGAGCTTATGCTCATCTCGTACAGACATGGTCAGCTTTTACGCTAAAGAACGAGAAAACACGAAAAGATCGACAGGAGTTTATGTTCTTTGCTACATTACCACTCCTTCCCAACCCAACCAGTAAATAAACCTATAAAGCTTTTGTACACACGGCCTGTGTTTGAAGTGTGGCCCGGGGGGCGTTGTGAGGGTCGGTTCTGCATGTAGGTTAGAGGTTTATCTCTTTGGATGGTGCATATGAGAGTGCGATCTCACCTTCATCTCCAATTATTGAACAAAAGTTAAACTTGGCTTTGACAAACAAGAGCTTATACTTAATTTTTAAAGTAATTGTTCCATCTAAAATGCTTTTAGATTGAACTCAGTTCCCCATGTGAAACATCGTCTGAACACACAGCAAAGGGTTTTCCAGCTACAACCCTTCATCACTAAGAGGAGTGGAAGCATTGCATTAACTGTTGCAGCTGCAGCTCTTCACAGTGTCCTTAGCTGTCCAGGCCTTCCAGATGAAACGAGAGAAGTGAAATGCTCCGGGCCTGGAAATGCCTCAGTGAATTCCCCTGCAATGGCGCCTATGGGTCGGAAATTACATGCAGGCATCCACACACTCCTAAGGAACGACTCGGACAGTTCAATAGTGAGAGACCCAGATCCACATTGACTTGTTTCTTTTCCTTCCCCCTCCAAGGGAGGAAAACATGTACCAATGTATGTTTTGTTTTTCTATTTTTCCCTTCTCATTTCTCCCTTTATCTCCTTTTCTAAAGAGTCCCAGCCTCTGGCTCGCACACTGTCGCTCCCTCTCTCTAGTTGGGATGGAGGCTGATGGGAGCTGACATGTTGGTGGCATTGTCCTCACTGTCAAGTTAATGTGACCCGGGGGAAGTTGTCCCTGTATGCTTGGCCTAATGGCAAAGAATGCAAAGCGTACTTCATCATGGAGACTTGGTGTGGAGGGCGAAAAGGGTAAGGGGAGGAGGGGATAAGAAAATCATAGTCTATAGGGATAGACTCAGAGATGTACTGAAGTATTTAAAATCACACGCTAAGAAGATTCAGTTACTTAGATGTGATTTGGGAATACATTGTAATTCAATGCTATAGGATCCAATGGGAAACTTCCAGTGTATTCAGGACAAATAAAGACATATTGATCCCATCAGTGACCTAGCCTCCCTAAACTTTCACATTTTTATCCCTGAAACCAGATACAGACTTTTCCAAGTTTTTACAGCTGTTTAAAAGAATTATTTGGACTTTTGCCTCATACATCTGTCTAAATGCTGTTTGACATCAACAAGAGTAACGAGTCCCACCCATCAGAACCAGTAAAGCAGAACATCCCAATGAAAATACTGCAATGTCATGTTTTTGTCAAAAAGCAAATGACTGGTTTAGTTATGTACGTATTCTCTAGGGAATTACTTCTGTTATTAGTGGTGTGATGCATATGTCTGTGGGGAGAAATAAAGAGAGATTTGACGCCACTACGATGTTTGCACTATAGACTGCATATAAGAGATGGGCATAGACACGACTAAAGCCTCTTAACAGGTCCAGCTCAGGATGGGTCAGTAGCCTTTTTTTCTTTTCCATGGGGCAATAATTGCATAAAATACAATAATCCTTCTGTTGGGGTCCCAATCTTACTGATTCTACTATAAAAATGTTGACTGGTCAAAATGAGATGAGGCAACAAAGTGGGAAAAGCGCCATGTTTAAATAAACCGCAGCTTTTTGGTTATTTAAAGCCACGTGCCAGGAATAAAAAACATAAACTGCTGGATGTCCTGCATTCTCATCTATGCTTTCAGTGTCACATTCTTCATCGTTATAGTTAAAGGATAGTGTTGCTCTGCTATTTAGCAGCTGATGTATTTATTGCTATCTGGTTATCGTTCTACCAGCACGTTCTCTGTGGTCTGAGTTTATCTGACCCCACTGTGCCGAACCATCCTGTCCTGAATAAACCCGTTACTGGAAAAGCAGCGTTTATATTACAAATTGATTTGTGTTGTAAAGAATTAAATTTGGCATAACTCTTGTACTTTGTACAAAGTGTTACATTGTAAAAAGAGAAGGTAACATCTCCCTAGATTGGTTCATAATGTACAAAAATCCTTAAGCTGAGTCATGAGGAAATAAATGAATTGTGAGGAAGGGTTGGTGTCCTTTTTATTTTACTTTTAAAGGCACTTTCTGTATTTGTTAAATTGTTAAGAGGCAGTGGCTTTCTCCATCTGTCATACACAGTCTATGGTGCATTTACAAAGTGTGCCCATGAAAGCACAAGTCAATCCCCATCTTGACTTTTGATGACTAAACATGTCGCCCAGAATGGAAATGATAAACAACAAAATCTAAAAAAGACAAGTCAATCCACACAAACTCAAGCTAAGAGAAATCAACCTGGTCATTTAACTGGAGCTGTCCCAGTAAGCATGCACACAAAGAGAATGGAGTTATTGACTAAATTATGTACGACTCCATGGATAATTTCCATCCATGCTGCTGACTTTCTGAGAAAACATTTAACACACTCTGTGGCTTCTGCGTCAGTGGAAGGTTTTACATGTGAGTACAGCTGTATTTACAGCACAGATGTTTTCTTAAAATCATCTAAATGCTGAGTTTTGGCAGGTGAAACTGCGCTTGCATTTGACCAGCGTGGTCTGTGTTTGCGTTAGAAATTTCTCATGCTATCAGCCTTTTGACAATAAAACAGAGAATTATATTAATGAGAGCGGTTTAGCTGGGAATTCTGCTTTAATAAAACTTATTGCTTTTCTTTTATTTAAGAAAAGATGCAAAAGGATGGTACTTTGAACCGTGTTGGAGATTTTTGGCCCTTTTGAGTCTAGCTGGGTGCATACAGGCAGGAGAAAGCCAGCCGGGCTTTAAGGACTCACAGTTTAGCCAATTTTGGTCAGATTATTATATTAACATGCATATTAAAGGTCCAGTTTTGATCTGACTTTAAGCATGCTGAATATGTCTGGGCAGATTCTTACTATGACTCCTTGCTGGTTCCTTAAAATGTTAAAGAAGCTTGTGGACATTTAACATGCTGGTGGAGAAAACCAGAAACTCATTTTCACAGCTGTTTGTCTACTAAACCGGGGGCTCGATGCAACGATTGAAACATGGACACCGTCTGAGCTCACTCTCACCGAGTCAAATGAACTGAACCTTTTGAATAGTGGACTCATCTTCTTGTCTGAAAAGACAAACCAAGAACAAGAAATATTTGTTCATTAATAAACAACTTGTGTTTCCGTCATGGTCCTGGTCACTTTCCAGCATTTAGAGACTTAAGTTTCTAGTTTAAGTTACGCGCAGCTTGTCAAACAACCTGACTATATATGCAAGCTATCTATGGCCAGGAAAAGGGTTGGGGTCAACGCACCCTCATTGTTCCACGACAAAGTGCTCAATTTGCCTTTAAAACCTTTAGGATGACCAAATAAGACTTAATTGCAGGTAGTTGTTTCACTGTTGTATGTTCACCGCTATGGATTTTTTAAAAATCTATATTTTCCTCCATTTTAACTTGAAGCAGGCATATTTTCTGTTGAAAGAGGGTGTTTAGTGGAGCCTGGTATTCAAAATGTAAAAAAAAATACAATAAAGATACATTTATGTTAAAGGTTTGTAACATTTGCAAATTTGATGAATTTGTAACCTTTTCTGTATGTTTAACCAGCTGAAACCAGCTTTGGTCACTTCCTGTGTACCGCTGGTGCGCTAATGCTAATGAAAACTTTAAAGTTAGCACAAAGTCACTGTTTATTCCTTCCAAATATTTTCTTCTGCTGAACTATAAATATCGTTATAATGCCTGTTTACAGTGCATTGAAATCACACTGCACTTGCAAGGCTGGCAGCTTGTGAAAGCTGTGCAGCTCATAGGAGCTTTACACAGTTCTTTGTGCTGTTTTGTGTATGAGACCTTTGCAAAGTAAGGAGTAGATTACATCCAATGATGGCTCTACTTCACTGTATTCATCTTGAATATGACTGTTACCACTTATGAAAACACCCCTACCACCTTGTTAATCGCTCTCATGTTGGACTAGCTGTCCTGAAGTCTGGCATTTACCAACACCAAACCTTTTTTGCATTTAATGTTGTAGCAAGCTGCTCTTTCTAAGCCACTCAAACTGTCACCTCAGTTGCACTGTGGGTGGAGTAGCTCTTTGGCCTTGTGTGGTGGTAATAGGCAGGTTGAGATGCATGCTGCCCATGGACATGCTGCCCAACTCCTCCACCAGCTCCTCCATACATGCCCCCATAGGCGTGGTTAAAGACATCTTGCATGTTCTCTGTGCTTTGCTGCCTCCGTGATGCATAGCCGTGTCTCCGCGTGGAACCGTGGTGGGAGGAGGAGGTGTTTGCTGGGACAGAAGTCTGCCTGTGGACATGGCGGCCAGCTGGCTCCCAGGCTTTGAAGGCTGAGCTGGAGAGAAATGGGTGCGTGGTGGTCTTGGGGAGACGTGCATGTTCCAGGTGGTTGGACGGGATGGAGATGGAAAGGGGGGCATGTATGTCGTGGTGCAGTGGCAGGGGCTGGTGGATGTATGACTTCTCCTTAGGGGGTAAAGGCTGGAAGGCAGGAGGTGCAACAGGCTGGTACTGGGAGAAGTCCATGATCGGGAAGCTTTTGTAGTAGCTCCGAGAAGCTGTATCTGCTGCAGATGCAAAAGGATAAGAAAGAATTAGCATTTAGTCACAATCATCTATAATTCTGTCATTATTTTGTTTTCTATGAATGTTTTCCTGAAGGTTTTCCTCCCGCTAAAGCCCAGAGTTTAGGTTTTTATTGCACGCTGATCAGCCATAATGTTACCACACCTAATGAGTAGAACGAAAAACATTGTTTATATTGATACAGTTGCTCCTGACTGCAGTGGATGGGCTATACTAGGCAGTAAGAAAAAAATCAGACCATATTATAATGGCAAGACAACTTGATCATAGCATCCTCCAATTAAAATAATCATATCTCTGTTTTTTTATAGACTATCAGTGTGACAGAAAGAAGTCTTTATGAAAAACTGTAAATTGAACCCAACACCACTGGAGGACACTGCCGCTTAACGCTTCACCTGAAGCAAAGTCTCTGCCAGCAGGGAGTATATAGGTTTGAGGAGAACCAAGATGATCGATAGACCAAGAAATGCCAAAGGAGACATGAAACTAGTTAAATCTACATCCCCAATCTGTGGATACACCTGTTCTCACTGTGACAGACAGTGTGGTTCATGGATTGGACTTTACAGGCATAGAAAAGGTCACAAACAGCAGGGGCAGGCTGTATGTATGTATGTATGTATGCATGTAGTTATGTATGTATGTGTATGTGTGTGTGTGTGTGTGTGTGTGTGTATGTATGGATTTGTTTTAATTAGATAGATAGATGGATGAAGTTGAAGATTATAGATAGTGAACTGGCCTGCCTGCAGTCCAGACATATTACCAATTGAAAAACAAAACATCTCACAAGAAAGTCATGTCTGTAGAGCAGCTCTTTTATAAAAAGGAATACAACATCCATCTGTCTAAGGACCACCAGGTCCAGAGTGTAAGAAAGACCACCTGGTCTCCGTTCCCAGATGTGTAGAGACTGCTACTAAAAGAGAACAGGGTGCTACACAGTGGTAATCATGCCTCTTTTTGCAGAACAAAGAAGGACATGAGTTTGTTGACTCAGCCTGTAAATGCTCCAGATCTCAACCAAATCAAGTATCTGTGGTAGTGCTGGAGAGACAAGTCCAATCCATGCAGCCTGCAGCATTCAGCTCTGACAATTAGTATCAAATATCATATCAGATCTTCAGATGACTGGTAGAGTCCATCACTTCAGGGGTTATGACTTTAGTAGTAAGAAAAGGGGTAACATTTAAAAATATACTTAAGAGAAATTAACAATGAAGCTAAAAATCAAGTGATTTCAGTGTTGACCCAGAATTCATTGAGGGAACCTCTATACAGCAGCACTGCTAACAAGTTTTTGCAGACTACTTAAATCAGGAAGACTCATTTAGAATTGACATTTTCTTCAGATGCTTATTTGAAAGTGATGGTGGGATGATCATGTTTAGACAAACCCTGATTTCTTATGGGCAGAAAGCAGCTCATATAGTTAAATATTAATGAGTTTTATTTGATATAAAAGATAAGTACCATCACCCAGATTTAAACTAAAAATGAGAACTGAGCTGAAATCACAGCATCCACTTTTACACTTTTATGGGGCCACATTTAATTTTCTAAGGAGGTTTCATGAAGAAATTCCAGGTGGACAAAGTTTGTGTCTCCTTACACAAAGCAGTTTATCACAAAAACATTGTCAACAGCCATCATCATCTGTCTTCCACTGTCTGATCCTAAAACAACTGGATTTACATAAAACTATAGTGGTAGTAAAGAGATGATGGCAAAAGCAAGAAAAATAAAAGAATTTGTTTGGTTTTTTTTGCTTTAAAAATAAGGCCAGTGGAGCAAAAACATGTTTTATTTGCCCTCTTTAACGTTGTTTATCCTTTGAATTTATGTTCAGTTTGTCACAGTGTGATGCAGAACTGAGTCACATGTGGAAACAGCCCGAAATGAACGATGAACATCGATGTGTGAGCGCGGGATGTTGTTGGAAGAACACCGATGTCTGAATCACACTTAATCCATGATGCATTTAGGTCCAGGCCTCCTGGCTCTGAACTGGGCAGCATCAGCTGCTTCTGCATCCTCAAGCTATTTTAGAAGCTGTGCAACTTTTGACTGAAGTTGTCACACTGCTCCACTTTCAAATAAAACTTCACCATTTCTAGCACAGCGATGTGTCTTTCTTAAAGTTTGATATATTTTTATGATTTTTTAACCTCACTTCATCTGATTTAACAAGTCAGACAAGAAAATTTAAAGTAAATTACAAAACAAATTCAGGAAATTGTGTTTACATCTGTAGAAAGATAACAGAGACAGTCAGAAACAGGTACAGGTAGGTCAGGATGAGCAGGAAAGCTTGATGAAGAGCGAAGGAGAAAGCTGGTGATTTCAGGTTTTTTCTTTCTTAAGGTCAGAGAGCATTAGCTTTATTCTTCTACTGTGGAGCCACTGCAGGGCAGATGGCAATGAGAGAAACTGAGATGGAGATGATGGGAGTAAAGGTATTTGTGTCAGGCTGTGCTGACAGCAAAGACAATGTATAAATACCCTCACCCTGAGTTTGAATTGTGCCTCTATGTGTGTGTGTGTGTGTGTGTGTGTGTGTGTGTGTGTGGGCAGGAAAGCATGAATGTCACAGGGAATGATCTAAATAAACTAAAGACTGGGGTCATTGCCGTTAGCTTCCCATCTACATTTTGGGTAACGTTGTCTTTGCGTGATTTCATCATTTTTGTCAGAAAGTCCATTTCCATCATTTAGCTTTTCTTTTGTTTTTTTACCTATGAGACTGGATTGGATCAACAAATCAGGAAGTTACTTGATTTAAAATTATACATAAAAAATAAATGTGTAAAACCAAACAGGAAGACAGTGACAACAGTACTCTATGAGGATTTTCCATAGGAATTTCATTCCCATATTGTCAACCTTGTATGTATAAAGTATATTAAAATGAAAAATATGTCTTTTGACTAAAGGACGAAAGCCACGAAAGGGCTGCTGCTAGCCCTTTGAGTTTGACAGGACTTATGATGAGCAATCATGTCAAAATAGAGCCTGTTCTCATAAAATCATTTCAGCTTCATGATAAATATCCTGTTGCTGTTATACTGACATGCAGAGTGTCAGCGTTTAGAAAACCTGTCAAACAACACAGTGATCTTTGATATACCTCGTTTAAGGTGTGTGATAGGCATAACTTTAAATATGTGGTGAAGATAATTACAATTGATAATCAGGCTGATTGTTTATCTCTAATATGGGGTCACACTGGTACTGACATAAAACATCATGTTGTACGAGCTTCAGGTCACTCGGAAATTTGACAGACCTGTTCTGCTTTAATGCTGCATCTCAGCAGTAAAAATGAGTGTTGCTGTAGCCTAAAACGTGTTAATTAATTAAAGTTTAGTTAATTAACACGACAAAGCCATTCCTCATCACAGCTTGTCTTTATAATCTCTTTACTAAGAGCTCCTCCTCGTACGACAGCTCCCACGCTGCCCTCTTACCTCACTGTAAAAGGTTACCGTGTCAACTGGAGTCAGCATCACTTCATGAGTGTGGGTTAGCCACTTACCCACAGCTTTAAGGGAAGTATATTTGTTCAGCCCCAGACTGCTGTGGTTGCTGTGCGGGTGTGGAAGCCCTTGTCCAAATGGTCCGTAAGCGGAGTTATTCAGCTGGTACTGCTCTGGAGAGACAGGGAAAAAAAGTTAGTGTTGTATGCAGGATGTGTACAAAAACTGTACTGGGAGAGGATCTCTCCTTCAATGTGGGCTCCACGAGGTTTCTTTGTTTTTTATCCCCACAACTGGGTTTTTTTTAGGAGTTTTTCCTTACAGAGAAGGAGGGTCTAAGGACAAGATGTCCTCGGTCTGCTTAGTTTAGTGTAGTCATTACTGTGTTTATTGTGTGTTATGTCTGCTATTGTGTGATTAACTGTGTGTGAAGCCCTTTGAGACGACTCTGTTGTGATACTGGGCTATATAAATAAAATTTAATTGAATTGAAATTGAAAAACATACACCATATATGAGCTACAGCGTGTCAACTACTACCGGTACTACTGTTTTACCCTTGATGTGCAAATACTCTGCAGAAAACAACAGGTCATTCCAAATTCATTCATTCATTTATTTTCTCTACTGCTTCATCTGTGTTGCAGGGAAGCTGGAGTCTATCCCAGCAATCAGCAGATGAGGGGCAGGGATACCATGGACAGGTCACCAGTCCTTCAGGACCCAGATTCCACTCAGTGAAACAAGCAAACCCTCTGTTACCTGAACTCACTACTATTTACATAGCATTTGTAGCTTTATTATAATGTGTCTTTGAGACCCAGCTATTTAACAATATGGAAAAATATTTAACAAATAATATTCCATTATCTCAAGTTTGTCTGGATAATTCACCTTCTTGTTCCAGCTGAGTCTTGTTCCTATTGGCACTTATCTGAAACACTGCTATTGGGAGATTCCCAGAAGGAATCCAGAGACCTGAACCACCTCAAATGAGTATAATAACTTTCTAATGAACTCAATATTTCTTTTTCTAGATACCCCCTCACCCCCCAACTCAGATGTGGCTAATTTCGGCCAGTTGAATCAATCAACATGCGTCACAGGCTGCAGCTTGTCCCAGCCAGGGAAGAGGTGGGGTACTGTCTGGACAGGTCACCAGTCCATCCCAGAAAGTGTCACTCATCGTTTGGTAAAACTAAAATGATTTCAGGTTTGTTTTTTCATTTTGTGCCTGGGAGCAAATTTAAACAGAAGTCACGTTTCCAATTGAAAGTTTGGACACTTTGGTTTGATTTAATGGTAATGTGTCCAAACCTTTGAAAGGTAGTGCACGTGCACGTGCTGTGATGGAGGAGTTGTGTCAGATGTGTCAGAGGGAGGACACAGTGCTTAACAAACGTTAAAAATAGTTGGATTAACATGAGTTAGGAAGCATCAACCCATCGCTTTGAGGCTGGTGGCTTTGGATGAGACGGTGTTGCCATCCCAGATGGAACTGAGCCTAATGAACAATGGAACAAACCAGGAGTAAGAGAGGAAAGGCCAGGCTTTTACCATTAATGAAGTCCACTGATGCAGCCAGTGCACTTGATGTGCCCCCCAGGGATGGACTAACACACATGCAGCACATGCGGATTTCACAGGGACACACGTACCCAAACTGCATGTTTATGAGGTCATTTGGAAGAGCAACAGAACTGCCTCATTTAGCGTCGTCATATCACCAGTTTCGTGCGGGCTTTTTTGTTTGTTTGCTGGTGTCTGTTTATGTGTGTTTAATTGACAGAACTTTTGACTGAACAAAACAGTAAAGCTTATCGACGTGCTTGCCAATGCGATTTGTCGTGCACAGATCAAGTCTGTGCATATTTACAGCAAGTGCCATGTGGGCAAAAGTATGAGATCAAAGATCGCATCAATGTCTGTTGCTGTCAGTCTGTTACAGCTCAGAAAGATGGAAGGAAGTGCACGTGGATGAGCAGGGGCCTTTGAATATAAACAGACATGAAAAAAAGGCCGATAGAGTGAAAGTCATGAACAGAGAGAGAGAGAGGGAGAAAGAAGGATGTCAGAATGTTCTGGTGGGATGAATTAAGAAATTATGCTGGAGCCAGAGGAGGCGGAGAGATGTTCAGTTAGTCTTTACAGTAACATGTACGGGTACTGCTCAGAGCGCCAACCTTCATCGCTGCACACACGTCACATACAGTATAATCAGCATGCTGTAGTTTAAGCTGATTAACTGGTCAAATGTTTACTTTTTCTCATGTGCATCATATGTGTGTGTGCGGTTTTAAACTGTAACTAGACTGTCACATAACACCTTAATTGTGACAATAATGAATCTGTAAAATGGGTCATCTAAAAAAGAAAAAAAAGAGGAAAAAAAAAACCATCAGGCCAGTCGCCAGACAAATCCACACAGTGAACCGAAGAGAAAATGCTAATCTTTTCAATATGGAGACAAGTGGAGCAAAAGAAGTGACAAAAACACCATCCTCCATGCCTGTACCCACCAGAGGTCTGTCATAAAAGAGTTGCTTGTGAAAGCAGCCTGTTTTCAACATGAGATAGAAGGTAAAGAAGCCAGAGCAAAAGGAGATGCTCAGCCAATGAAACCCTGAAAAACTACATCAACCCTCCGGGAGGGAGGTGACCTTAGCTCCAGCCTGTGGCTCTATGAGGCAGGTTTACAGTGTAGAGAGAGCAGTTTGTGCAACACACACAGGAAGCCAGAGGACAGTGCTGCTGACCTGAAAAAGATTAGCAAAAAAACCAAAACAACAACAAAAAACCTCTAAATTTTATTTAATGAACAACAGACAGGCTGCTGTGACATCCAAAGCCTGAATGGCTTGTTACACTGCCAATATATATATATATATATATATATTTTTATATATACTTTCTCAGTCCAAACTTTTGACTGGTGATGTACCGTATATTAATTAGGGTTATATTTATTGAGGTTTGGTAAATGAGAAATGGAAAATGAGATCAGTGTTTCTCAACCCGAGCCTTTAAGTACCCCTGCCCTGCATGTCTTAGAGGCAACCCCACCTCTGGGCATTTTTAGCATTTAGTACTGTGTAAAAGTAAACCAAAAACTTGCAGAGGGGGTCCTGAGTGGTTGGGATGTGTGTAAACTTCACATAGTTTAAGAATGTGGAAGCCAGATAATGGAGGGTGATGAAAGCAGAATTGGTCTTTAGTCCCTGCTTTCTGTACAAATAGATTTAAATAGACGCTGATCACGTCACTAAAACAGCTCAGGAACACAACAAAGACACTGCTTCAGCTTCCAGACTCACAAAATCCTGCATGACTAAATGTTTGTGGGTTTTCAGATGAATTCAGATCCAACGAGGACCCACTCAACTCACAAAAGATGCACAAACAGTGCCAGAAACCACAGGATACACACACACACACACACATACACACAGAGATCTTAATGAGTCAGAACAAAATGCTGGATCTACACGTTTTCATTGTGTTGTTGTATCTGATGTATAAACAGGTAAAACCTTAAACAACCTTTTAAAACACATCAGCTATATGTAACTCGCCGGGTTAATGCTGGATTTGATCAAGTAACACCAAAGTTCATTTTCAGACTTTCTCAACGTTTCTTTTTGATGTTTTAATGAAACTGTTCTAGTCACATTGTGCTCAGGAGAAAACTTTATTTATAGTTAAGTTTTTCTCAACTTCCAAATACATCTTCCACAAAGTCACGTTCATTCAGAGTGCTCATACGTTTAATGCTGTGACACTACATTAATTATTAATCACAACAGAACAATTCTCCTTCCCCCCAAAATCTCTGATTAGCAGTTTTTAGAAAAAAAAGACAGAAAATACAATTTCCCCATTACGCAACAAAGTGGTTATCAATAAATAAAGAAGCACCAGTGCGCAGTGTGTCTGGCCACAACTTGTTTAACTTGTTTAATTAACAAGTAGAAGCACTAATGATGCTGCAAAAAGAGGAATGATGACTACAATCTGTCACTAAACCTGACATTTTAGGAGTAATAAGGTGTTTTAGATTCAATAATGTTCATTTAATCTCTTTGGCGCACAACCCTACATCTTCTGCTTGTGTTTTGAACTGGTGTGCTACTGTGAGGGCTCGTGTCCATGAAACTGTGTTTCTATGTCTTGTGCCTTGAGCAAAGTGATAAAGGTGAGAATATACTGCACAGTCAGTCATCACCAAGATGAAATATGAGCATCCTCCCATCTCTGTCTGAGGGAGCTAAGGTGCAAATAAGCACACTTCTGCCAGGAACAAAGCAATGCAGCAGAGTGCAAAACCGGCCTGTCAATGGGGAAATGTGAGGAAATCTGCGTGCATCATCAGTTACTGCAGCAGAAACACAGCAAACACAATAATCTCCCTTTTTTCCATTGGCCTTCTTTTATTGGTGCAGTCGTCAATGTGTCTTTTATCAGAATAACCAACATGACATGAGTGGCGAGCACAAACTCTTAGTAAGATCATTAATTTACAGGGACAAGGTTCGCGATTGTGACCCCAGGGAAGAGTTGAGAGAGCTGTATAACCTTTTAGAGAAGACGAGCACTCAGAGCAGCTTTTCTGACAGCTGGGGGAAGAGGAGGGGGAAATGTGAGAAAGGAAAAGGTGAAATGTGTGTTATGCAGAGTGATTTGTTACATGGTCACACTACTTCTGCAGTTATCTTTGATAAATAGGTCATTGCTTTTTTGCTTCAAGCTTTCTTTCTGCAGTGAGTCATGTTTGTTTGAGGCTTTCAGACCAAATATTTGCCTCCTGTCCTCAGTCTATTGCTGCCACCGATGCCTCAAAGGATGTGACATCAAAGATGGGGGATTTTTTGACATCACTAATCTTTAATCTCTGAGCAAAACAGAAGTTAGGGCATCGTTAGCTTGAGAAATATGACATTCATCTGCATGAAACAGAATATGTACGATGGTCTCACCTGTGTCAGAGTGCGAGAAAGTGAGAAAAAGATTACATCAAAGATTGCTCAGTCTTTGAGAATATTACATATATTGTATAAAAATTAAATCAGTTTAATTATAGAGCCCTTTGAACACTAGCTACAATATGTCAAATAACATATGACAATAAATGAATAAAATATAATAAACCAAGATGAGAAAAAAAGGCAATAAATAAGAACAAATAAAAACCAATTGACAAATGGTTTGAAGGCTAATTCTGGTTGAAAAATGTGCACCAGCTTTCTGAACCAGCTGCAAATACAGGATGTAAGAATTACAAAGCACATTGAGTTACTGTAATCTCCCTGTTTCACATATAAGAGTAAAACCTGCATTTATGTGCATTTGATTTCAACATGTCGATGACCTTATTCTAAGCAAAGCAGCCATCACTTACCAGAAATGGTAAAATACAAAAAGTTTATTTAATGTAAACTCATCAGTTTCATAAATCAGGCTTAAAACTGCAAGATGATAATATTTTTGTTGGCAAGATGTTTTGTGACACGTAGTGTGGTGTCATGTGATGGTAACTAAGACTGATTATTGGATTTTCAGGTAGTATAGTAGAAAGGAAAAGGGCTGCAAAAATAGAAACAGGATTGTATTGAAGTCTTCAATCTCTTTAGTTTTTTTTAGAGCCGGAGTTAGTTGCGCCTCCTTTCTGGAACAGGCCCTGAAGAACAGAGCATAACAACACCTTTTAACCCCTCATTGCCCTTAATATGTGCTTTTTGTTGCAGCCAACAGTCAACACCATGATATAATTATGTTCAAGCTCTGCTGCTCTCTCTTTGCACATCACTAATGGGAGTCGTTGGCAGCAGATAATCAATACATTTTCTAAGAGCCAATTTAAACCAACATAGATATTTTCTGACCTGTAGTGAGATTGCGTTTGGATGACGGGAAATCTGCAATCACACCCCAAGCTTTTTTAAAGGGGGATATAGTAGTCGGATAAGGCAGCTGTTTTTTTAAGCACAATAATTACTGCTCAGTATTAGGGATGATTTTATTCAGCTCAATCACTGTTCTCACCGATGCTTCCCTCTCTTCTTAGTGCAGCATAAATCAGAGGCAGATGATGATGGCAACTATTGTTGGTAGAAAAACAGAACACTGTTCTGCTCAAACTGCATATGGTCACAAATTACATTAGATATTTATGGTGCCTAAACCTTACAGTAGCTTTCCCCCCAAATCTGACTGAAAACAACAATAACAATAGACTAAAAAAAATCCTGACGATGCTTCTACAGAGGAATAAAACCTGCACATATGATGCATTTGTGTCAATTATTATCTGCCCTAAAAGGAATTGCATGAATACCAAAAGGTGGGAACTCACTTTGAGCTTGTTTTGTAGTCAGTGGTGTTATTTCTATCACCACTAAATGTGCTAAAGAGAACAATATTTCCCCCTATTCTTAAAGTGGGGTGTCTGAGGCCTCTGAGGATATGCAAACTATGTGTTGGGGGTCTGTGGACTGAAAGAAGGTTTTGGCTCATCTCTGAATAAGTAAATAACCACACATTAGGACCAGTGTGGGTATGAAACAAAAAGAATAAAAAACTGATATGACACAATTCACATAGATCTGTCACTTATCAGTTACTCTGCGCAGGATACCGCACTGTTTCAGCCACAGATTAGCATGTAGCTACTAGCTAGCAACACAATCATACACTGTCTTTTTACAATCATCCACTTCAACAAGAGAGGGCAAATCATTGCAGGTCAAAGAGAAGAGTTATATTTATATATCGCATTTGAGCAGGTTAATTCTGAAATGTTTTGGTTCTCCCTCTTTCACTAGTGTCCTAAAATCATCACTGAAGTCGATAAATGTTTATAAGCACATCACTGCAATGAAAAATAAAAAAGGACTTTGTTATCCATCATACAGGTTCACCCTTCTCTTACCCTTAGGTTATAGTGATGACTCGTTAATAATGCTTCATGCTAATATTACTGACAAAGCTGAATCACTAACAGTTTTATTTTGTTTTGTCCAGTTTAATATGTGAAAAGAGCAATAAAGCCATGATCTTTAGTACGCGTTACAGTATTTTTCTGTTTTTACTAGTCCTGCTGATGGTTCTTGTCTGGAAACTTTTAAGATCTGTTTGACTATAATGAATGGAGGGAGGTCAAATTTGACCTTAAATAAAAATGACCCCATGTAAAAGTAGTTAAAAACAATCCTTAGTCATATTTAGTTAAACAATCTAAAATGGAGTAGTTCCTGTCAACTAGTGGTTCAAATGTATTGAGTGGTGTCAGGAAAATGACATTTACCCTGTAAAACATCCCAGGCTTCAGAAAGTTTGTGTTGTTTAGGAAGCTCATTCAATATTCAAGAATCTCAGCTGAACTGCAACATCTGTACACTGTTATAAAAATCCAACCTAGCAATTAATGTTTGCACTTAAATTAGATATTGGTTAAAACAACACAGCCATGTGAGAAACTGGGGCATTGATTGAGCTATTGATTATCTTGGACTAATTTACAACCGTTGGCTTATAAAAATGTCCATGTAAGTTCATAATCCTTCTAAATGGGTGGTTTTATTCACAAACTTAATAGATAAATGACAGAAGCAAACAAAAAAAAAAAACAATGTCTGCTGTCTGAATGGACTCAGATCCTTTGTTTTGTTCCTTTAAATGTTTAAAGAATCAAACAATGTTGTAGTTTCTGTATGCAGTTGTCTATTTGTGGTATCCATAGAAAATGACAGCAGGCCTTTCAACACCCCTCCTACCACTTCACTGTGTTCAGTCACTTTGTGTCTAATGAACGGTGCTTTTTCCAAAGACCGATCCACCATTTTGTCTATAATGGAAAAACCAATTTTATGCATCTGCTTTGCCTAGTTGCAGACTATGTTATGCTCCAGGTCATCCTGTGCCACAATTAGCAAATGTGCTTCATCACATTTTGATGCACATATGGTATCGCCTGCTTATATTGCAAACTTCTGTGTGCAGCTGATGCAGAGTTGGAGAGACTGAGGTAAGCAAGAAAATCTGGGACAGAATCAGATGATTCACGATGAGAAGTCGTAATGTTTTGACCTCAGAGATTGTGAGTTCACTTAAAACTATTTAAGAACCAAAATATTCATTTGTTAGCAGCTTTTAGGTGTTCAGCAACAGGTCATTTAACACTTATTTATCATGCTTTAGCTTGTGTTTATTCATGTGTTTGACATCCCAATGGGTCTATGGCTGTTGACCGGACTGGGAAGGTGCTGGCTGTGGCACAACCACCTTCACCTGAACGAGCTGCCTTCTCTTGTTTGCCTTGGATCATTTATGTGTGTGCTTTCCTTTGCTTTCAAACAAGCATCTCCACCACTTTGTTTTTAGTGCTCAATAGTAAGAAAAGGTTTAAGGTTGGGGAATGAAGCACCGTATCATGTTGATCTTAAACACATAGCTTATATAAGTGCCATGTTTTTCAATAGCTGGCACTATGTCACACATTGCCAGATGTATCAGATGTATCAGATGTATCAGATGTATCAGATGTATCAGATGTGTCAGATCAGATGTATCAGATGTATCAGATGTATCAGATACTTTTGTAGTTGCTGAAAGACAATGACATTTGTTGTTACCCAGTGACAATCCTGGCTGATTTAAACATTTAATTTCACTTCCTTCACATGTCAATACCAACAGCATGCTGACTTCACTGTGCAGCTGTATTTTGTTGTTTTACTTTTTGTCTCTCTTCTTTGTTCAAGAACCTCCTAATTGTTCTTTTGTCTACAGTAGTTCAGTCTTTCTTTCTGATGTTTATTCTCATTGGAAACCTCATTTTTTTTTATTTCCTGCCTTTGCAACACTTTTTTTGGGGGGAGGGGGTGTTAGAAGTAAGTTTTCAAGTTTTCTTGCCTCCAACAAACTGGGTTTTTTTCTTATTTCAGTGAGGCTTAGATCATCATAATTGAATATATGCCTGCCAAGAATATCTGTGGTAACATAAAAAATCACTCTCTTGACTCTTGACAGATTTTCCTGCATGCCTTCCTTTTCATGCCTCACTGATGCCTCTGTACACAGCAACATTTACTCAGCAGTGAATTTGAAACCAACTTGGACGGCTGCTGTTTTGCTCTTGTTTAGTGTTTACAGCTTTTTTCCACATGCCCATGATTGATGAAATTTTAAAGCTTAAATTGTCAATAGCAGGGTGTGAAGAGTGAAGCGAGATGAAACCTGCAGGGTGGTTTCATCCTCACATGTAAGTGCTAACCAACACATCATACACACACATACACACATGGTCATTTGGTGTTAGGCACAAACTAAAATGTTCTATAACATAAAAAGAGAAATTCGGCTTGGCATGCTGCAGGTACAGCAGAGTTAGAAGAGGGCTGCTGTGTCTGAAAAATATGGGGAAAAGGCACATCACATGCTGCCTGCAGGGCTTCAGCCTGCCTACATTAACATAATAATTAGGCTCTGCATGAGTGCTATTTAGCACATGCAACAAGCATGTGTTCTACTTACAGATGAAGCTTTTACAAAGTGCCGTATATCTGTTTTTAAAATATAAGTAATGGTGACGTTTTACCTTCATCTCAGTTAACTTGTAATGTCATGAGAAGAAAAAGGACTTTTCTGAGGGACTTATTGGAAAGAAACATCATTCCTGCTTTAATCAGTAATAATGAAATGGTTTGTTCACAACATTATAACTGAATAATATTACAGAAAATTATTCCTGATAAAACATTATTTTTTGTTACAACACCACCTTTAT
This sequence comes from Pseudomugil gertrudae, assembly GCA_037177535.1. Classification (NCBI taxonomy): domain Eukaryota; kingdom Metazoa; phylum Chordata; class Actinopteri; order Atheriniformes; family Pseudomugilidae; genus Pseudomugil; species Pseudomugil gertrudae. The sequence continues at coordinate 15,307,605 of JBAMHV010000023.1, forward strand.
CACAGATTACAAATATTTTTCTCATATATTGAAGACTGTGAGTTTCTTCCCCAGAATATTAATGTCTCATCTTCTTGGTTTCTTTTACTTTTTACATTTTTTTCAGTGACATTAAGCATATGGCTCGTGAAACAATAATATGTCCTGATGAAGGTTGACCAGATGACAGTGACTTTTGATGGGTTTCATTTGCTGTGCAAGCACCAATGCTCTGATGTTGAAGGAGCTCAAAGCATTAAGTATCATTGCATAAAAAACATGTTGTATAAAGACTTCTACAGGTAAAAAAAAAAGAAAGAAGCTCTTTCAAGTTTCCATCCAGACAACATCGTGAACTTGTAGACATTAAAATATTCTGTCATTTGTGTCGTAAGCACATAAAATTTCAGGCTTGACACATTTTTTGTGTCTGTACTTCCAGGCACAAAGGTGAGATTATGTCTGCGTGTAAAAGTTAGAAATTCAGCATGCTGGTACATGCAGGTGGAGTTTTGTCCTCAGTCATGTCCATAGGAACTTTGTATTGAAGAGGGTTTCCATCAGGATGCCTCTCCTGATACGTTTAGCCGAGCTGTGATGTTAAGTTTTATATTATAGCACCTTTATTTGAAATAATTATTCAGGGATTATGAATATGAATGGTTAAGGGAGTTTCTGGTATTATAAACCTTTAAGTATTTAAAGGTTTTCAATTTTTAAATTATAGATGTGAAACGAAGTCTCAGAAAAATGCAAGTCTGTGTCAACTCTTGTCTCTTTCATATAAAACCACAACGCCTGCTTTTTAGGAGTTAATCAGGGTGCAAATGTGCTGTTTTATAACTCGGATGATCCTCTGTTAAATACTGTTAGGAGAATGTTTACTTGTTAAAAACAAAAATCCCAACATGAGTCAGAAATAGCCTGGAGAATAATAATTAAATGAGTGTTTTATCATTTGCCAATTTTAATGCTCAGAAAAGCAAATAAATATTTTCTGCAGAAACTGCTGCCTCAAGCAAACCTGAGCAGGCAGTGAAGCGTAATGTCGAATCTGCATGAAATCCCCAAGATTTATCAGCTTAAAATCTACAAAAACTATTTAAATATAAATATTACAGGTAACATGGTGTGATGTTATCATGGTGGAAATCTGACTACATAGCTGATGTGATTATTTATGATGAAGTGTCTGTAAATATGTTCTCTGTCCCTTGAATACAGTAAAAGTAAGTAACAGTAAGATAACAGTGTGGCCATGTTATTAGGTAACAGACATTATTTTCCATTTGGCAATGTAGTCACATTATTAATATTAATTTGGAGGATGGTACATGTTTTTAGCTGTTCTTACTGAGCTTCATTTAAGATTTAATTGCATGTGTCAACTGATTTTACTGACAATTAAACAAACTTACTCAGAGTATGATGTGATTTATTCTGCTGCAGTGTTTCATTGCTATTGGTTCCCAATCAGCCTGTTTCTTTGTACAAAAGCCTCTAGTATGACTTTTGTTTCAGATGAGCATCTAAATAAACAAAACTAGCTATTTTACACACTTTCTGCTCAATTTTTATGGAGTGTTTCTCAATCCTGGTCTTTAAGTACCACTGTCATCCTTTTTTAAAAGAAAAAACTACTTTAGCACACCTGCATGAAATGATAATAAGCTTGGAAAGGACCTGGTGGCCTGGTCCTGTGTGGCCCAATTCACCTACATTTCTAATAAAATAAACACATTGAAAAAAAAAACTTTGTACACTATCATGGTTGACTGGTTTGCCTAATACCAGCAAACATCCTGAGACATAACATCTTTGTGCACTAATCATGCCAAATGATTTTATAATGATGCTCCCTAAGTGAGATTTTTTGTGACCCTTTTTCTGTAGCAGTTATAATAAATCTGCTACATGCTGTTAACACTCAATTCTGTTGTGAAGGTTGCTGTGGTTTGTTGCAGTTTTATATCTCTAATCAGCCCAGATGCTGAAAAGATGCAGCATATTCTAACCTCAAATATGCAGGAGGTTTTACTTCATATGTCCTGTTATAACCTGAATAAAATATTAGTTGATGTGCACCTGGAGAACATTTAATACTGTAAGTCCAGGACACTTAGTCAGTGTGTTTATCTGTTTGCAAATAAAGTGACTGCTGCTCTCTGTGTTTGTTTGTGGTTGTTGACACTTTTTTTTTATATTTCCTGTTTGCTTTTGTTACTTAAACTTAAACTATATCAGGTGAAGTTCATGTGGGCCACATATTGTTATTAACTGTTGCATATTTACTGTGGTAAAAAAAAGCATCTAAATGATTTGCAGACAAAAATTATACGAGCATGTTTAGCTCAACATACAATATTAATATAGAGGCTCTGCTGTGTGTGTGTGTCTGTATTTACTTGTGCATGAGAATATGAATAGAGTTGCCAGTGTGCGTGCATAACTCCATGCCTGACTTTATGTCCCAGTCCAGCCCAGTACACCAGGATTTCAGTCTACCTGCATAGCAAAGATCACATACACTGTTGTTTGTGACTTGTTGTGTTAGCGGTGGGCACGGAGTGAGTTAGTGCATTACCACCACCAGCTGTAAGGACTCTGACCAGGTGGTTAATGTGTGATATGATTTAAAGTTGTCCTTTACATTTAAGGAAGGAAAACTATCAGAATATTCATGAATAAGGAGAATAAAGTGCTTTTTGGTAGATTTAGTTTCCACTAAACAAAGCACCTATATGCCCAAATTCAGCTTCTCTCATCAGGACAAAACCAGATTCAGGTTTAAATAACTTTGTTATTTATGTAATGTTTTTAAAAAATGATGTTTAATCCAAAAATATATCTCTTTGCATTAAAACATTAACTTTGACAGGTTTAGTAAAACTATCAAATTCATGTGATAAATGTACCTTTTTCTTTTACAATGACATGAAATTATCTTGGGACTCCTGTAAACCCATCCATCCACCCATTTCCCATACCACTTCATCCAATTCAGGTAGCTGGAGCCAATCCCAGCAATCACTGAGCGAGAAGCATGGTTGGATCAGTCCATCACAGGGCCTCACAGACTCTGTTTAAATAAAGCTGTTGCAGAAAACCATCAGGCTCCATAAGTGCTTCCACACTGAGCTGCACATCTGAATGACCCATCTGTTAAAACTGAAGATGGAAACTACAGAATCTCAGAGGAATCCTACTTTAGAAACAGGTTCTGGTGGTGTAACATGAGGTTTTATGGAAATATTTAGATTTTGCTGCTCAGAACTAAGAAGTTATGACAAACAGATGCATTTTGTGTCAATGTACTGAAGCTCGGTTTATGTTCAGCATGTGAGACGCCCACCTGACAAAGTCCCTCTCCGTGCTGCCATACAGGCAGGTTCTGTCTTTTACATTGTTCTGTGTGGACCTGCGCTGGAGAAAAGTGTGGCAAATGAGTGTTTCCCAAAGATAATTAGGTTTTTAATGTGTGTGTGAATCTGTGTCTGTCCATATTTACTTCAGATGCAGAATTGAACAAAAGTAATTCATTACTTGTGTGACTCTCTGCTTACATAAACAGAATTTTTTCTTTATTTGTACAGAAATAAAGTGATTTTTATAACTTCTTTTGCTGTGCCTGTGTCAGGTGTGTGTGTACAGTGTCTGTACTGACCACTCCTGCTGCGCAGCATCCTGGCGGAGATGCCGTTGGCTCTTCCTCCGGTGGGGGAACCAGACGTGACATTTTCGTCTGAGCTCACCTCACCTCCCTGTTGCTTCAGCAGGTCGGTCAGTGTCCTGGAGACCAACACAAAAACAGTAAACAGCTTTTCTAGGATGATAAAAACAATACAAATATCCACTCCTTAAAAATAATTTTTACAAGTTGCAAAACTAAATTCATGACTGAGTTCTCAGATTATCCGTTTTAATACTGAAGCTTTTTATTGGGATGTATTGAGTACATTTCTTTTGTTATCCACCATTTAAGGCACATTCAGGCTTTCATGTTGTTGCATCACTTTTGTGTTTTACAACTCATTTACAAGAGAAAACTGAAGAATCGCGGCAGGTTTTTAGCCTCTCAGTGTCATCTTTGGTCTCAGCAACACTCAGAAAAACCAGTCAGTATTTATTCAGACATAATGTGAATGAATATATTCACACACATGGCTGCGTATAAATCCAGCTGTTTGTGTTTTCTGGTATACACCTGACATGAAGACAAATCTTTCAAACAACAGAATTTTAAGTTGCAGCTTTAATAAAATATACGATTTAATAAGTTTACATTAACATCCTAATGATAAGTTGCTCTATTTTAACCTTATTATGTGTTAATAATCAACCAAACAAATGACAGTGAATAAAGCAAATAAAACTCTTTAAAAAAAATGTCAATCATGAAATGTTTTATGTCTGTATGGTGATAGCTTCATGTTATAAATAATGATAATAATTATAATAATAAGCGTTCTCCAGGGGAGCTATCGTCATCAGGAGAACAGATAGATATGCAATCAAAGAATTTCCTCCGTACATTTGATTCTAACAAGCCTGTTTGTCTTTTTACGTAACTTCTAAATATACTGCCATGAGGACAAATTATTTTTCACGCCAACACACACACATACACACACACACACACACAGCAGTGATTTGGATTAGCAGGGTAATTATTGGAATTAGTTAAAAAAAAAAGGAAGATGAAGCATTTGGTTCACACCTTTCGTTTATTTATCCTTTATTCATACGCTGAGCCGCTGATTGTTGAACGAATGTTCATGCTGATGTTGTTCAGCTCATGCAAGCACATCTACAAGTTGGTCTTCAAACACTTCAAACTGATCCCACACACCAAACATACAGCACACAACACATAAAGCCCATCAGCGGATCTGCACCAGTGCGAGAGCACCACTCTCATGTCAGGCTAATCAACAGAGTTTTACCATGATAGCAAACTGAAATTGCACTTAATTTTTAATAAAACTAGAAATGAGCAGCTGGGTTTGAGTTCTAAAAGCAGAAAAAGAGTAAAAGCCACCTCTAGTTTAACTTTACAACCTTCCTTTTGTATAAAGCTTATACATGGAGCTGGCTTAGGTGACTATATATAATACAGCCATAAACCTGGCTGATGGGAGACATCCCACGATGCACTGAGCTCCTCCCTGCACTTTTCTCTCTGTGATGTTTATTCTACAAGTATAAATATGTAACATTATTGTAATCCTCATGCATTTAATGTCAGTGTTGTCACTATGATTCACTCACTCACTTTCCATACCGCGTCATTCATATCAGGGTAGCTGGAGCCTGTCCCAGCAATCAACGGGCAAGAGACAGTTGCACCCTGAACATGTCGCCAGTCTATCACAGGACTATCACAGAGAGACCAATGATCACTCACACTCACTCATAGGTACAATTTAGAGCACATGTGTCAAACTCCAGTCCTCGAGGGGCAGTATTCAGCAGGTTTTCCTGTTTCCCTGCACTAACACACCTGATACAATATGTTTTCCCCCTTGTCTGTTAATGGATTCAGTTCTCTGCTAATGTGAGGAAGGTGATGTCGCTAAATGAGGCCGCTATTCAAAGTGAACTGATTGACATCCAGGCCTCTGGTGACCTGAAGGCTGCTCTCCGTGGTGCTGAAAGCTTGAGCACTTTTTGGATGGCTTGTCCCCACAAATATGACACACTGAAGATGCTGGCGATGTGTGTGCTCACGATGTTTGGATTGACATATACCTGCGAAGCTGCGTTCTTAAAAATTAACTCCATAAAAACGCATGAACGGAACTGACTGTCAAACCAGAGTTTGGAGGACTGATAGATGTCAGACTGTAAGCCTGACATCTGTTAAGCCTGATATTAAAAAGATAGTAACGGAGGGTAAATGTAACTTCTCTTACTAGGCAAGCGTGAGAATTTATGTTTTTACTTTTTTGCTTGTTTTGCTTTGCCTTATTTATATCTATAATCAGATCACAGGCTACTTTAATTTGAGGTGAAGTGAAACATTTGATTAGCAAAAAGGCCTGTCGCTTTTATTATTATTTAAAAAATGTTTATGTGTATTGCTAGATTTTATTGGTGTTTTATTTTCATTGCATCAGGACGCGCACTTGTGCGTAGTTGTGTTCAAGTAAAGACATTGGTTAGAAAAAAATATTAACTCAACATGGAAATAAATGTTAAAAAACAAAAACAATTAGATCGTAATTTTTAATTGAAGCATGCAATGTCACAAACTTTTCAGTGGGTGTTTGGTTTATTTGACACATAACCTGCAGTATATCTGAGTTCAGTGATATTCTGGGGGCCAGATGAGAAGTTCTGGTGGGCCGGGTGTGACTCGGGGGCCACCAGTTGACGTTCACTGGTTTAGAGCCTTTGTGGTAAATCAAACCTGAGCATGCACATTACATTGGCATGGCTCGTGCTGAGCAAAATGAGGTAAGGTAAGGTAAGGTAAGGTAAGGTAAGGTAAGGTAAGGTAAGGTAAGGTAAGGTAAGATAAGGTAAGGTAAGGTAGGGTAAGGTAAGGT
>JBAMHV010000023.1:15314231-15334419 GCA_037177535.1 Pseudomugil gertrudae
AGGTAAGGTAAGGTAAGGTAAGGTAAGGTAAGGTAAGGTAAGGTAAGGTAAGGTAAGGTAAGGTAAGGTAAGGTAAGATAAGATAGGATAAGGTAAGGTAAATAAATAAATTGAACTTACGTACATTCACATATTTCATAACCCCAAACTGCCACGATGAATAATTGTCTTGTATAAAACATCTGATGTCACTGCCGATTCATCACTGTAGGTTTAGAATTTAGCCAGAAAACTCTATTTACGTTCCAGTTTTGGATTTTTTCCAGTAGATTTTATGGCCAGCAGTTGTTTTTATCCACTCAGTTTTTCCCTGCAGAGGGAACATTTCAATGAAAAGCAGCTAATCTCCGTTTTGTGTGTCCTTCTGTGAGTCTTGTTGGATAAAATTCCAATCAACTACATGTCCGGCGGCATTTTTACTGTTTGACTTACATGCGATATGGCTGCATGTTTGCCTCTTAATGCGTTCAAGTACAAAAAACAATCTCGAACACAACAAGTGTGTTCATGCAGACTCAAACACGGACTTCCATGTTCATCTCTGTGCAAAGAATTTCCATTTGTTCTCATTGACAGACTGCAGACATGTGCCACCTCTGCTGGAGAACTCCCATTGCACACAGATCCTCTCACATTCTCAAATTCTGGCTTGCGCATCACTTTAACTAAGCACATTCTTGCTACAGTTGCATTTGCTGAATTTAAGCTATTGATGGTACTCGCTCCCTTGATCAATAATTCAAACACTGGTGCTTCTGTTTTCTAATGAAGCCTGCATGTGTACAGTTCAGCACTGCACACAAATACACAGAAAGATGTACACGGGTGCAGAAAACATACTGGTTCGCACAGCACCACTTTCCTGATGAACCAGGTGTTATCATGTGTGACTGCATGCCAGAAAGTCACAGGTGCCACATACTGGCTTCTTAGGGGCCCCCAGCTTCAGGCTGGTTAGTTGACTGATAACTTTTGTTAATAAAAGCTACATTAGTATAGTTTTGTTCCTCTATTTGGCCTTTTGACCTTCATCTTTCATTCCTAAAACCTCAAATCAGAATGAATTCATGAAAGCAGAACTCCAGATGGAGGTTTTCTGAGGCTGCTTTAGGAGTCTGAGGGGTGAACAGAGAAATATGTAACATCAAGTGGGACAGAGTTTAGAATTAAACAGGTAATTACCACAAAAGCAAGACCCCACTAATAAAAACCGTGCATGTTAAGGAGGGCTTACAGTATCAGTGTGATTTCCCCTTTTGAATGAGTTCTATTTATGGAAACAGGTTTTGCAGCAGAAAATGATATTCCTTCATTCCAGCCAATTCAGAGCTTAATCTTGCTGTGAATCCCTTCACATACACTGTGGAGGCTTGCGTTGCTTTGTTCGTTAGATCATGACGCACGATTCTCTCCTCACTTAATGTCTGCATAAAACAGCAAAAAAAACTTAACGCTTCTGGAAACATCTCTTCTCTGCTTTCCCTTTAGTCTGCCAGGTCATCCCTCATTCTCTCTGTTTTGTCAGTCTTATAAAAAATCTCCTAACATCTCTCTATTTCCTTTAAAACCATACTGTTTGTCTTTATCTCTCTCTTCTGGTGTCTTTCTACTCCTCATTGCCTTTAAGTGCCTAGGGCCTCCATGCACTCTTCTCTTGGCTCACTGCTCAAACAACTTGCTGATTTTAGACTTTTAAGCCACAAAAAATTGCGCCTGTCTCCAGGCTGTGTAGTAGTTATGGAGAATTGGCTGAGCTTCACAGAAGTTACTGTTGATGCCTTTGAAAAAGTGAGGATGGCTATGCAACCGGCTAAAAGGTTGGACGCGGCAGGATGGGATACACAGACAGCTAATCTGTGTCAGTGCAACATGCATGTGAATGTTGGTGTCGTGTTCCATCAAAGGATGGGAAGGTATAAACTGCCAGTATGAATGACAGTTGGATAAACCTTATTGAACCATACCATATTTCCAATTATCATGTATAGGGGGAAAATGAACAATTACTGCCATAAGTTACATTCAGAGATGTGCAGTAAAGAAATAATAATTTGCTTTCTGAAAGCAATGAGGGAGCTTTCCTCTGGCGCGAGAGAGGCATGGTTTGGCAAACAATTATCAGAATTACTTTTAACTTCCTGTTCTTGTGTTGCAACATAAGTCCACCTATGTCGCTGGCAACAGAGTAACCGTTTTGTGGGATTGCCCGTAAATGGGCGAGAGAAAGAGCAGAGATGGATGTCAACATAGTGGGACGTAGCATGTAACTTCAAATGAATTAATTTAACAGACAGTTAGGGGAATATTTACCCATGGCTGTCTCATCCTACATCCTTGTTTTTGTCTGTAAAATCTTTCCTGTAAAAGAGGGATTGTTTTAAGAAGCGTGTGTTTCACAACAAATCATTATATAATAAAAAAAACAGGCCTGTGAAAGGTGCTGCAACACTGCCAAAAAGAGAGGAGAAGACATGGAGCATGACTGTAAACCTGTGTGTAAACCTCAAAGAAGATTGCAGAGAATCGAGCTTTAAAGGACTTATATAGATTTTAGACTATTATTATTATTATTATTACAGAATATGTGCTATATATGTGTCCTATCATGAATAAGCTTCTGCAATCCTTTTGCAAGTTTTGGAAGACTTTGTGGTTGCAGGTTAAAGGAGAGGTGGGTGTATGACATCCTTTGTTAGAACATTTTTGTATGAGTTGTAAATTAAATAGCACCATATGCTGTTTTTTTTTTTTTTTGCATTTTCACTTTGGGACCCAGTTTTTAAAATGAGCATTTTGGGGCTTTAGCACATGTGTACAAAGCTTACCAAGCTAAGCTTAAACTCATTCCCATGTGAATCTAGTGTGAGAAGTTGGTTTGTGTTTATCAAAACATGCAAACTTAAATAAAGTGTTCAAAGATAAAATGACATACTCAAAATTTTATTAATAAAATGACTTAAACAAGTCTTGTCTCCACACTTATTTTGCTTAGCTAACCTAATGTTTGGAAACAAGCTTGGTGGAAGTTTCCTAAAGTCACTGTTCTGATCTATAACTGGGAAATACTTCACTGTGTGTTTATTGGTTGCGACAGAAAAAACACATTTGTCTGTTAAGCTGATAAAATCGCATTGACTGTTAGCGCTGCTAACATTAGCTGTACTCTACATTGCTATGTGTTTATGTGGCCACAAATACTTTGATTCCTTGTTCTCAAAAATTCAAATAAAAATGCTGTAAAATCCCAGGAAAATATCCATCCAGCGTCTTCACACACACCAGCTGTTTGTGGTACAGTAATTCCATTCAAACTACTCTAAGATGACCCACAATGTATGCAAGGGGCGAAGTTCTACTAAATTAACTTTCATAGAACACATATATCCATGTTTCTCAGTCAGTGTATACAGAAATGATTAGATTTCTGTTTTATTAGGACATTTAATGTGATGTGCTCACTTTACTTTTCCCACAGCTCTTCATTAATCTCTAACACATTATACAACAGTATTTCGCCTGAGTTTTTTTTCTAGATCATTAGTTCTCATCACATCATAGCTTCACTGAGATGAGACTCTTCTAATGTCCTGTAACAATCGCTTAGCTGACTTCACCTTGATCACTGAGATCAGAGCCCACAGTGATGTTTCTCTAACCCTGATTAGGAAGATCCTAAAGCTTCCTCTCTGGAGAAAAACTTCCCCCAATACTGTAAATGGTCCATATAAATATGACATAACTGCATATGTAAAAAAAATGGACATGATCATAAAAGGTGACATAACGGAAGTTGCTGTACTGTGAGACTTATTGGTCTTTCTTTCTTTCACCCAGCAGATTTACCATCTTAAAAACATCTTTCTGTTCTTCAGGCTTTCTCATGTGAGATCCTTTAAAACACAAAACAGAAGAAAGCCGACGTATTCGTGTGACAATCTTTTTGTTTCCGCCTCAGTTGTTGCTTTCTCTTGTCAGTCATCGCTCCCCTCTTCATCAAAGGTACAGTTCAAGTCCGCTATGCTGTCACTGGCGATTACTGGTAAAGAACATGACGACACACACTTAAACACACACACGCCAGATATGAAGAGTTTCCTGCTGCATTAAGTTGATTTTTCTGTTTTTAAATGTTTTTTTTTCTTGCATACTGCTGTAATGTCACTAAAGGATGTACATTTTCATTTTTAGACTTGCTTTTCAATGATGAGTGTTTGTGAAAAAGCTTCTACAGATCACAGTTTCTAACATTTAGTCTTCTTGGGAGGTTTATGGGAGAAGAAGAAGAATGAATTGGAGCCACAAATGCTGTCACCATAGCTTCCTTTTTGGATGATATAAGTTTACTTGTGGCCAGTAAAGATTTTAGCTTGTATAGATTAGTATAGAAGCTCAGATATCATTCACTTTTTACATTTGACAAACTCTTAAGTCAGTGGGCGCTGACCTACATTTACATGTGGGTGGGCACAATGAAGCATTGCAGGCCTGAGGAGACAAGTAGGTGAAGCTGCTGCAGGGGGGAAGATGTCACATCTTACACAGCCATGAATCTGTCAGCTTATGGGAGGAACTCTGTCATGCAGAGACAGAGGCACATACATACGTACACATTTAGATGAAAGCGTGCATGAAGCAGACAAGTTCACGCACAGTGACAGGCGTGGTGATAGTGAAAGATGCAGCAACCCTCGAGGTAATCAGGAGGTGAAAGGGAAGCAGGAAACGCCTTTTTTCCCCAAGTAGTTTCTGACAGTACAGCACTGGATTGTACCATAAGTGTGTGTAACCCTGGAGGATGCTGCTACTTCATGCCCAGCATATTTACATGGTATTTACACAGAGGTATAATGCTGCGTAGTTATTGAATGTTTAGTTATTTTTTAAGGAAGATCAATACTAGCTGTGTTTATATTAATCTTTTCTGGTGCACCAGCATCTTCTGCTACTTCAGGTCTGAGTGGGAAATGTGAGGTATGTTTGGACCGTACGTGCTGGTTATAGTCCCGCTGAACAATATGACTCTCAGCTGAATTAACTGAGCAATTTTCAGCCAGGCTATCGTGTTTACATGCATTTTATCAACATAGTTATTGTCAGACTGAGACACAAAACTAGATTTGAGGTGTTTCAGGTTTATTTTGCCCGTTTTGATTCATATTCTGAAAATGTTAAGATAAAGTGAACAAAAGCAGTAAAAACGGAGAGAAAATGTAGAACAATATGCAAATAAGTTTAAAAATGTATTTATTTATTTATTTTTTATTGTCCAACCTGGCAAAGTATAAAACATGCTTCAGGTCTGAGCCCGTCAACTACAAGCTCATGAGACTGACGACATAATTGCAGGTATGATTAAAGTATTTGTTTAGGAAGAACCCGTGTGGATGTCCGCTGCAGAACCCGTGTGGATGTCCGCTGCAGAACCCGTGTGGATGTCCGCTGCAGGTCTCTGTTGTAATTGGTAACTGGATATTTGTTTCCTGTTGGGACAATGGCTGTTATCAACCCTGCATATTACACTAGCTGCAGTACAGAGTACGTGGTATTTTACAGCTATATAGGCTCTTTATATATCTGTAATATATGAAAACTGCCCAGATGGTGTATTGATGTGTTATATACTACATCCCATAATGCTTTGCATCAGTTGCAAAACTGACTCTTATAGATTTGTGCATTATTCTTGTTTTTTATATTGATCTCTAATAACACACATTTAACCTACTTTAGAGCTTCAACATTTTCACCCTCTATCTGCTGACCCAAACATCCCGCCCACACCATGTGCTGGTGTTGCAGCCATGTTAGGACAAGGTGACCAGAGATCCATTCATCTCGTCCACCAGTGTAGCACGGCGTTTATTAGTCTCCATTTTGTTCTGAGTCCACTACAAATGTTGCTCTTTGTGAATTACTGATTAAGCATGGACCAAATAAAACTTAATGCTCCAGTCGAAGCTTCTGGAGTGTCCTGCATGGAGACGGTTTTGGTACCAGCAACTTCTAAGCAGCAGCGTTTGTCTGATGGAGACTCTCCTTGATCTGCTCTCTGAATCACACAGATTTTGTTAATTTCACTAAAGTCTTCATGACACGTCCAGTGTTTTCATTCCTTTCACACAGCATTGCGCTATTTTGTGCTTTTTATTTGAAGAAAGATCCAAATATTTAAATAGAAACTGTAACCTGCTCAATAATATGGAACAGCCTGTGTTAGTAGATGCTTTTTAATTATTGATTAAACTAATGATCAAACCTCTCTGGGATTGTTATCGAGGATCTAAACAGACCAGAGAAACAACACAAGCCTAATCTGTCAGAGAAAAATAAAACCTAAATGGCGGAAAACTTGCATGCAGAATAATTTGGAGCCGTGATTTGAAAAGTCCGACTCCACCAGTCAGTCACTTTTAAGCCTGTGCCTTGTTTATTCTCCAAAAACTAGTAAATGGATATCGGCTATGAATTCAATCACCACATAAAAGGTAAACAAGTTTGTGATGATAGTAAAAATTGATTTTTTGACTTTCTAATAAACAAATAAAGTGGGTATTAGTCTGATGAATGAGCTGTGGAGATTGGGCTCAGGAGTCAGTCTTAATCTTGCACGTCTTCTAATTAAGCCTCGACCGCAGCTCATCCTTATTTAATCCAGACTATCAACATGTAGAGTCTCACTTATGCACACACGGGAGGTTTAACAAGCCCAGGTTAATGACAACCTACACAAGACAGAGGACTGACTACATCTCTGGAGTAGGTCCAACCATCCCTTATGCTGCCAGGCTCAGACTGATAAGGGACATCCTGCGATGTGGGTTTAATGGTTTCCTAAGTTAAGGTCATGTTTGCTCTGAATTGTATTGTGTGATCACTGATTGGGTCACAATGAACTGGTTTTGCATGTAGTGTCCTGGGATGATGTGAATTAAGGGTTTTAATTCTTTAAGAAACAATGAAAAGGCTGTTATCTGAGTTCAATAGATTATTAATATTATCTTTTATTTTTTTTATAAAAATATTATCTTTTTTGGGTAGGGTGTAGAGTGAGGAATTCATTGTCAAACTCTGCTATTCCCTATGCTCCAGTCACTAAATTAATCCTTCTTTTTATATCTCTATATTGTTTTTTGTTGTGTATTTAATTGTATTTCACTTAATTTGATATATTTAGCTGTAAGGTGACCTTAAGTACAATGAAAAGTACAGAATACATTTTTTAATTATATTATTATTCCTGTCTTGGTAATCCTGCTTGCATCTTTTCAACATTCATTCTTTCATGACTTTAGCCTGACTGTTAGCCTGATTTGGAGCGGACTTGTTCACCAGTATTGGTTACCATGGTAACTCAGCTGGAACTTATTTAAGCCATAATGATGGAGCAGAGTGTACTAGCTTGTATTCATGTAGATTGTTTTACAGCCTAAAGTTTTTTATGCCTTTTATTGCTTGTGATCCATTAATAAAAAGCTAGTTAATACGGTGAAATCTTTAACAATGCTTCCTCAGAGGAGACACAACCATCCAAAAACGCCCTTGAAACACAAGCTGAACCTACATCCCATGCCTTTATGATCGATAAGTGTGGAGGACAGAGAGGGTGAACCCATTTGTTGCATGCAGACAACCCACATGCATATCCATGCTGTATTGACTATTGCTTATCTATCTTTTATCTGCCTTAAATTAGGTCAGAACAGACAAAGTGTTTAAGTGACAATGTCCTTCATTATGTAACACGGGGGGTAAAAAGGCTGCTGCAGCGTACTGGATATTGGATCGTGCAAAGCAGTGAAACATAAAGTAAATCCATGTGCCTACGATGATGTTAGTCTTCAAAACGGGAAGAATTTTTTCTTGCAAAAGCAACAAGCAGCTTTTGCCTTTATTGTCGCTGTTTTTGCAGAGTTTCCTGGCTTATAAATTACTTGTACAGCTTTGACGGCAGCTGGAGCTCAAACAACTAAACACACACGAGCGTGAATGCACACACTTGGAAGTGTGTGACCTCTGCTGACACCATGTCGATCTTCACATGCTCCTTTCTTGTATGTTGCGTTGCTGTGCTTCTGGCCTGCTGGCTCTATCGCACTCTCACTGTGCTGATCAGAACTGTGCGCATGCAACTTAAATGCCACCACTACCATTCTTGTTGTTAATTGAACTATAAATCACTGCGACTTTGTGCGTGCGTGAAATCATGAAGGTCACTGATGTTTGTTTACTCTCTCGGTGTGAAGCCAGCTCCTCTCCAGTTGAGATGCTTTCATTAGACGTGACATGTGTGACCTAAGGCAGCGCTCTCCGTTCCCTGTGGTAGGCTGTACACAAGACACACTGAACTCAGTGTGGTTGAGTGGAGGAGTGTTAGAAAGTGAGTGTGTGTGGATATGAGAGGATGATCACTCGGGATATTAACTTCCAAGCTGATTTGGGAAGACTGGTAGGATTTTAGAGAGTTAATCACCTTCTGCTTGTAGGATGTAAGAGTAAAAACAGGGTGGAAATGAGAGAAAGGACTAGAAGAAACATAAAAGCAGATGTACCCCCAGAGTGCGTAAGAGAAATGTGTAAAATGACCCTTTTGTGTTTAATCACTTCATTGCCCGGCTTTAGCAGTATGTTCTTAATCGTGGATTTTACCTCAGGAAGTACACGCAGTACATGAGGTCTTAGTTGCATGTTCACTTTTAGTCCAGGGGGATTTATGTCAGCAGGCTAATAACTAAACAAGCATGCAGACAGAGCAGTTCAGAAATGCTAAAGCTGTAATCTTGGGGAAACTTGTTCAATTTCAAGGAGGAGCGGTAAGCTGTAGAGACGTATAGGCCATGCAACCAGAGAGTTTCTATTTTAGTGAGATGCAACTGTGCAGAATGCATTTATCCGGACTGTGTTTTCTGCTTCAGGTAAATGGGTGACAAGCATACAGAGCTGCTGTTTAATGGAGATGTGGGTGGTGAGTGTAGCCATCTGCATGTCCACATTCCTGATTAAAGCGATCAACAGAAAGAAAGAGAGAGTGAACATGAAATCTAGAGGAATGAATGAAGACCAGAAGGAATGTATAATGCTTTAGATCTGACCTTTGGAGCCATGGGGAAGAAAAGGGGGGATGAAAGCAAGAAAAAGCAGTCAGAGAAGGAAATAAAGGAGGACCTAAAGAGGACGAGCCAGAGGAGACGGGGAAGGTGAAAGTTTCAGGAACCAAAACGGTACAGTTTATAACCCAGGTGGAAGGAGAATGACACACAATAACTATTAAATGAGACCAACAACGAGAGGCTGAGAGAGTTAAAAAGAATAGACTCTAAATAAAGGAGAGAACGCTCTGAGGCACATGAGGAGGGGTTTGATCATTTGGGGTAAAAGTGAGGAAATCTCAGCTCATGCTGTGTACTGCTTGCTGTAATGATCCCCTGAGGCGAGCAGATTGAACTCTGGACCACGTATTTAACCTAACTGCAGGGGTTTCATGAGTGTGTTTACATGTGTACATGCATGTGCATTCCCATTTATGCGTCATTGATTGTCCATATATTTTGTTTCTTAACCTGCCCTCAATGGAAAAGCAGAGGCAAACCCTAAAGGAGGAATTCTCACACAGAAGCAAAGAGATGTTTCTTTCTTTAACAGTGCTTTACTGCAGGAAACATAGCTGGGTCCATTTTTCTTTGTACATTGTTTTGTGTTTATTTCAAATAGTAGTTATGCTTACAAGCAAAGCAAAATGGTACAAAGGGGGGATGAAATGCAGAAGTACATGAAAAACAAAAGAAAGACAGAAGCACAAAGAAAAAAACAGAAAAATGTACAATTAGAAAGAGATACGATGAGCAAAGGCAAAAGAAAGGGTGTGATAAACGTGTGGATTCCAGAGGGGAGTCTCATTCACTTCATGCAGAAGCACCTCATCCCTGCTTCACAAAGCAATACACACACAGCTTTACACACTAGCACATCTCTCTCTGAGTATCCGTTTCCCCTTTCACTTTAACACTGCATTTCCTATTATGCTTATTTCACTCAATACTGAGAGTCGAAAACATTCCAGTTGCACCTCTGGGATCAACACACACATGCACATAAAATGGGCCGACAGACACACATTCGAAGTTGTGAGCTGGAAATTATCTTGATTTAACCCCAACTGTACCTTTGAAGTGTTTAACTTCCTGCTGGTTTTATTGAGGTGAAGTCAGAATTTCCAACTTTCCTGCAGTGCATCAGATGACACATGCAAACACACTCTTGTACATGCAAGAGCAAGTGTGCACACACCAACTACAAACTTTTAGCCACCTCTTTGCTTATAACTAGAGTCTACAGGGAAATACCAGCAAACAGACCCCTGCACACACACATAAACACACTTCCTCACCTGGTGTTGAGGTCAGCCGGAGGTGCCCCTGCTCCTCCACTACTTCCACCGTGGGTCTTCTCCAGAGCCAGTTTGGTGAAGATGCCCACCAGCACCATGACAGCAACCACACCACAGATGATGTAGACAATGAGGTGTGTGCGGTCCCGGTCCTGGTCCCCCTGGCCTTCTGTTATGGTGGCCACTGGCTTGCCAGTGTTAGCCCAGATGGGTGTGTCATAGTTGGAGCAGATGGTCTGGTCCAGGCGCTGCTGGCGGAACTGGCAGCAGAATCGGTAAAAGCAAGTACCGCAGCAGTACAGAAAGACACCAGCGTTGCAGTTAAATGGTGGGTCCCATTGACCCATGACATCGTAGTAACCCTGGCAGCGTGTCCCGCCAATTGGAGGGACGTCCTCGTCATCAGCGTCTCCGCCGCTGGTGGGAGTGGAAAGCCCGGTCTCCGTGGGAGCGCTTTGAGTTGTTTCCTCATAGTTGGTAGCTGTCTGGTTGGTAAGCGTGGTGGGAGCGATGAACGAGTTGCCTTCATTTACTGTCACCGTGGTGACGGATGCATCCTGGAAAAGGGCTGTCTCAATAACCAGAAGGAACATGAAGAGGAAAAGGTGGCAGGATGAAGGCTTAGCAGTGGCCATGCTTCAGGTAAAGCTTTCTTCCCCCCCAGAGCTCCACCTGCAACAGCTTTAAACAGGAAAGTGACATGGAAGAAGGTTATAGGCAGACAAAGGTCACCGACAAGCACAAGCATCAAGACAACAAGGCCAGATTTTCATTATCGTGTCTCAAACAAAGAAAACCAAACTTGGACATTGTTTCATATGTTCTCAGGTTTCATTATGTGACTTTGTGGAAGAAATTGATGCAACAACAACGACTCAAAAGCAGAACGATTTTTCAGCTTGTTCCCGTACAACCACATGATGTGGTCATTGATCCTAAATGCTTATGGGGTCAATAATTAAAAAGAGGGCACAAGAGATTTAATACAAGTCAGCCAAAGCCACTGAACCACTACACTGAGACTTTTTATAGATAAAAAAAGAAAAAGCAGAAAATGTGATGTGTGTTTGGAATGAGCAACTAAAGAGGAACCGAATGTATCCTCACCTTTCCACCGTTCCCTGTTTGCACAGGCAAGTCTTCAAATATCCTTCCCAAAGTTAAGAAAAATAGCAATATCCACCAACTTTACTCAGCATCATCATTCCCTCGCATGTCCCCACAGTTCTTCTTCTTCTTCATGTGTTCTCCATGTCAGCTCTGGGCTTGCTCTGTGGAATCCACAAACTCCTCTTTTCTCCCTTTGCCTGAGTCACCTCTTTCTCCACTTCTCCCGTTCTTTAAGCCCTGCTCAGTCAGAGCTGCCACCTGGGAATCCACTCCAAGATACTTCTGATTCTCTGCTGCGAATGTCTCTGTGTGCCGTGTGAGTGTGTATCTGAGTGTATGAGTGAAATGAAGTGAGTGTGTGGCTGCACCGAATGCTGCAACAGTTCAGGAACTAAATGAGATCTCTCCCTCTGTTTACCTCTCAACAGTGCCAGATAGACAGGCAGAGAGAGAGGGAGAGGGAGAGAGAGAGAAAGAGAGAGAGAGAAAGGGGAAGAGAGAGAGAGATTGTAAGTGTGTGTGTGTGTGTTTGGGGAGGTTACATCCAGCTGCATCTTCCATCATCCCCGGAGGAAAAAAGCCTGGAAGGAGGGAGGAAGGAAGAGATTGGAAAGAATCAAAAGAGGAGGGAAAAACTAAAATATGGGCTGGAACTAATTAGTCTCTATCTATTTCTCTCTCTCCGTTTTTCTGTCCATGTTCATTAATCCAAGAACAAACTTTTCCAGAAAATGTTTTGGACAAGAGGTTAGATTGTGATTGAGGTCGGGTTGTACAAATTTGAGGTCAGGGTGGTTTGATATTATGTCAATTAAAATGACATCAGAAGCAACATTTTTACCTGGTTTTAGTTTAAACCAACTAGACCGTGCAGTGACACCAGCTGGCAATGAATCAAGTTAAAGCAAATATAAGTAGTAGAATATAAGAGACCTTAGACATATTTTAGGCTCATTTATGAGCAATCAACATACATGTTATTGTCAGTATTGTATAGCTTCCCCAAAATTTCATTAGTCATGTTTGTAGGTGAGCTCATGTGTCATTAAGGGGAGCTATAGCGCCCCCAGCTCCCCGGTGGTTCACACCCTGCACACCAGGACAATCTGGGTGGGGAGTTGTGAAAACTATTGCACCTTCTGTTGGTTCGATTTGCTTTCACACTGTTCAAGCAAACTGAATCATTTAGTTAAGCTCATGTGGTTCACTAGAGGTTATAGTTCCCTAAATAACCATTGACAAGAAGGAGAAAAAGCAGGAGAAAGAATAAAATCTCCCTCATTGATAAATGGTAAACAATGGAGAAATAACAAGCTTGCATAGTTTGGGATTAAACTTTTTACCTTGGGGTTTAAATGTAAATGCAAGCAGCAGGAGAAGCAGCGCGATGTCAAACATATTATGCTATGTCACATTCTGTCACCTCCTCCCTTTGGTTTACTAGAGCACAGCTCGATACACCAATAATCCCCATCTTCTTTGTTTGATTATTCCTGGGAAGTTTAAATAAGCAGCCTGAGTCAGTTCTGGCAATAAGGAGGACTGCATATGTCGGATTAGGATGGTATAGTTGGCTAGCCAGATGTTACAAGGATTGCAATGGGCTTTTTGTACAACTCGGCTACTTCCAGAACTTAGGACAGCTTCTTTGTTTCCTATGAGGCAGCTGTAGCTCAGGTGGAAGAGTTGGGAGTTCCAGGCTTCCCCTAACTACATACTGAAGTGTCCTCGGGCAAGACACTGAACCCCAACTAGCCCCCCGATATGCCTATCAGAGTGTGAATGTGTGTGTGAATGGGTAAATGAAAAGGTCGATAAGACTGGAAATACAAGTATGAGTCCATTTACCATTACCATTATGACTTTCATTACTAGACCAGATCCAGGTGTGCCCAACCTCAGGAACCACGATGGCAATGGCCAGACTCACCTGGATTACTCAGTTCGTATGTAGCTTAACTATACATCAATGTGTGGTGGCTCTTTGACATAACAATGTTAAAGGTGGAGTCATGTTAGGCTTAAGTCCAGTATCTCCATCCATTCTTATCTTCTGGTGGTTGGACGGTGGGAATAAGAGAGGAAGAGTCATTAAGATGCACAAACAACAGGTCTAAGGTAAACATTTTGAGATCACAGGTCAGATAATCTTTCTGTTCATCCATGAGATATCTTAACAGGTCATTTTTCTGTGCAAATGAACAGGTATGCAGCCCTCCAAGTAGCTAACAACACAGAGGCTCTTACAATTAAGCGTGTTTCCTATTTTTGTACACTGATTATATTTGATAAATTGCCCAATCACAAATTTAAGAAGCATCTTTAATGTTCTTTTACACAGCAGACAATTATTCTCTTACAGGAATTTTGGCTATTCTCTTGGATTTCAAAATAACTAGAGTTGATGTATCGCATCAAGGAAAAAATGGCTGTGCTTTTAAAATAAATGGTCTTGTATTTGTATAGGGCTTTTCTACACATCAGTGCACTCAAAGCGCTTTAACACTATTCAACACATTCACCCATACACTCACACAAACACACACACATTCACACACCGGTGACGCAGCACCAGGAACAACTGGGGGTTCAGTCTGTTGCTCGAAGACACTTTGGCATGTGGACCGCCAGAGCTGGGATTTGAACCACTAACTTGCTTGTTAGGAAATAACCCGCTCTACTACATGCGCCACAGCCGCCAATAACGTCACATGATGCATTACGTAGTGGAAGGCTGCAGTTCAGGAGATTTGACCTTTTCAGAAATGCTCAACTCTTGTGTATGTGGGGTTGTTAAAACTCCAGTTTGTCTGAACATCTTGTACATAGATTTCCACCACAGAAAACCAAAAACAGTACTTTTTGAGTAATAAGAGTAATAAGAAAAAGCAACAGCAATAACTACAATCAAAACTAAAACAGGAACAACAGATAAGCAGCTGCTACACCAGAAACAAACTTATAAAAGCTAGCTCTTGATGATAAAACCTGCAGGGCATCAGTAAGGCTACAAGTATCTGTGCATATGTCTATTTGTGAATGTATTAATGTATTAAACATAATATTTTATTTAGTGTAAATGTTGCTTGTTTGCACAAGGGGGACGCCACCCAATCTCGTTCTATCATCTAGTACAATGACAGTAAAGGCTGTTATGATTCTGATATAATTATGTGTGCAAATAATAGAAAGGAAGGGAGTGTGTTTATATATTAAATGCATAATAAAAAATATTATATATATATACAGTATATATACTGTATATATATATATATATTAAATATATATTAAATATTAAAACACTAACACAGAGGACATTAGACATCTGCTCAGTGTGTTTGTATCCCACCTATCATTACACCATCCTTGTCTGTCTTCCCTCACTTTCCCTCCCATATCTGACAGTGGTGTCTCTTTCTTGCCTCGTCCTCCTGCTAAAGCCATGGATAACTTACTTTACAAAATTTTAGACTCATGTGTCAAGTCTGTGTTTGCCGGCATGTGTTTTATATTTTTTTGACAGAAAGACTGAGGCGTCAGCATGGACCAGCTCCAGCTTTGGGCATTCTTCTTAAAACGCAACTTGCAAAGTGATGCCAAAACCAGAAGCTTAGACTGGCGGATGCAGCCACAGACACCAAGGAGAAAACACACTTGCATGTACACACATAAACCGGATCAGTGCAGACAAAATCAGAAAATGGATAAAAAATAAATAAATAAAAGTGCAGATAAGCACATGCTTGTGTGTGAACGAACTGCAGCTTCCAATCTCTCAGAGGCCAATTATAAAGGCCTTTCTCAAGTAAACCACCACATGAACAATTTTTAATGGAATTATAAGCCAGATTGACAAGAGGCTTTTTGTTTTGCTTCTCACTAATCGCCTCTCCCAAACACCCCCTTATGTCTTGTCATTCCGGAGTAAACTCCACTCTTCCTGCACTCTCCTCCGATTTTCACCGCATGCTACATGTCAGACTAAAGGAGAGGACGAGAGAAAATAAAACGGAGAATGAAAAGAAGATAGTTAATGTAGGGCAGTAGAGAGGAGGCTGACAGAATAGAAAGAAAAGCAAGAAAATAGCGAGGAAGGAAGTGGGGGAGGGTGGGTGATGTGAAACACTGGAGGGGAAATGATTGGCCCAGGACCAATGAGGAGAAATTCGTGACTTCAAGGCAAAGGATGGAGAAAGATTACTGTAGTTGGAAGTTGGGGAAAGAGGAGTGAAAGTTTTGGTATCTAAAACAGGGGAAGAGAACCTTCTGAATGTTTTCCATGTCTCATGTTCCATCAAATGACTAAATCACTGTGCAGATAATGACGAGCAGGTGGATTTATTTGATATAAAAGAGGTTTGTTGGACCACGTACACATGGAAAACCTGCAGGAGGACCAGGACCTAGCCCTGATCTACACCCAAATAAAAACCAAACTGCCTTTAATAAAAACAAAAACTAAGAAAGAAAACATTTACATATGGTGTTGTAAACATATTTAAGGTTTAATATTTTCTTTTGACATTACTCCACTACACTGCATCGTTTATTATAAGTATGTAACACTCTGATTATGCAAATTAGGCCATGACATCATTTAGTGGTTTATAGACTGAGCAGTTTTGTAACACTGTCAGCTGCAGTTTGCAAGAAAAAGTGCAGCGCAGCAAGATAAGAAATTTGGTTTTTAAAGGGCCTAGTTTATGCAAAATAGACTTTTATGAGCTTCTATCAGTGTTAATGGTACCTTAAAACAATCTCTGAAGTAGTTTTATTTTCCATCCATGGGTTTTGTAGCTTTGTTCCTTTAAAGAAGTGTTTGGCTTTGGCAAAGTGAGCACCTGAGCCCACCGCTCTGACACGGCACAGTGGAGACACCCCCACCCCTACCTGATAACTTTAGCGCTCCATCTCTTCCACATCACGGGTTGGGCGGGGAAGTGTGAGGGTCCCTCTGTACGGGCAGGGCAGATGAGCGAGAGAAGCTGGGAGCAAGCCATAGTAAGTCGTTCCCAGTTCCAGGTAAGAAATGAGTGATATGGCAAAACTATGGTGCATGTTGCAAAATGCTGTTATTATCATAAATGTGCATATGATGCACTGTGAAATATAGCATAATATAGAACTTTAAACAGGGACAAAAAGACAGATAGGACAAGAGACAGTATTCCAATATGTAACTCTGTTTTTCTCCAAGAAAGGTGTGTTGCCTAATTAGTTTGTGATTGGTTGAAATTAACCTGTTTCTCAGTGATGTAATCTAGCTATGTACAGGCTACTGCTAACCTTCAGCCTCTTAATCATCTGCAGTCAGATGCATCACATCAGCTAGTGATGCGCAGGCTGACCCATGATGCTGTGTAAATACACCAATGCAGTGTGGGTAACCAGTTATCTGTATCGTCTGTTATTGCCAATTTCCTGTTTCATTCTGCTCTGCAGCATATTTTCACACTAAAGACAAGTGCTTGCTTATTAGTACCCTAACCCTATTAATTTACACATAAAAACAGATGAGCCAGATGCAGTCAGTCTCCTCCACAGTTGGTCAGTTGGTCAATATTTCATTCATTGTAAACTTTTTAAAAACATGTGAATTTTTTAGAGCACCATGAGGTTTGATTCGATCATTTAACCCTTTCATAGATCCCGATAAGCATCCGGGAGGATGAAGGACTGTCCCGGCTGAGCTAATAAAGGCCAGTGTCAGACATTTTATTTATTCATTGTTTTCTTACTTTTAGAATATTTAGTTTTATTTGCTCATCATTGGTGTTCAAACGTTTGTCTTTTTTTCTTTAGTGATGGAAATAAAAGTTATTATGAGAATTCCAACAATTATATCTTAATGTTACCAGTGTGATGGTGTCAACTAAATACTTAATCCCAAAAAGTAATTTCAATGTTGTGAAAGGGTGTTTGTTTTGTAAAGAAAACAATTATGATGATGATGATGATGAAGTCTTTAATCCAGAGAATGATGGCTGTAATGATCTCTTATGCTTGAAAGCAAAGACGACTGACAGGACATACTGTTTTCTCACAGTGTTTTATGTAGAGGGTGTGCAGCTGTCCTTTATGTCCTCTAAAACTCTTTCCAAACTCTTGTTAATGTAGCTTTTATATTCATGTTTACAAGAATACCAACCACATAAAGTGTCACTAAGTGCCTCAAAAATGATTAATCTCTTAGTTGCTTGAAGCTGTTTCAAACAGCATCAGGTACAGTTCTCCTTTCTCTGCTGGAGCTACCGATGCAGATAACTACAGTCATTTGCATACCTGCAGCAGTTTGTAAGCCAAGCTGATTAAAAAGCAAAGTCTCGCTTAGAGTGAAAGCTCTCTCTTCTGCAAAACTCCAGTCTCACTGTGTGCTGTCATAGCTTCCTCTCGTTTATGCAGATATGTGAGTGTAAATGTTACGAGGGGGTATGCATAAAAGACACTGCAGAGTACTCCGGTTGAAGTTGAAGAGCAATGCAGGGCTGTGATCAGAGGGAAGCCCTTAATGAGTTGATGCAGGCGAGCCTTTGATGATGATCTGCTCAGTGGACCATAAGAAACAGAAGAGGAGGGATGGTAGAGTGAACTCTAAACTTTAGAGTAGATAATCTCTCACTGCAGGGCTTCATGTTAAATCACAGATATTATTAACTTAATTAAACAACACAATTCATTTTAATTTAATAGTTTATATATTGGGGCTGCACGGTAGCGCAGTCCAAAGACATGCACCTTGGGGATAGGCTGATTGGAGACTCTAAATTGCCCATAGGAGTGAGTGTGTGTGTGTGCATGGTTGTCTGTCTGTGTGTGTTGGTCCTGTGATGGACTACGACCTGTACAGGGTGTACCCCGCCTCTCGCCTGTTAACAGCTGGGATTGGTTCCAGCCACCGCCGCGACCCCGTTCAGGGAGAAGCGGTAGAGAAAGGATGAAATCTGAGCAGAGCACAAATCAATGAACTCATATTGTGTTTTAGCCAATCAGGAACGATTAAAATCATCATAAAATATGTTAAACTAATTGTCATGACCACAGCTAGATTAGCAGTGCTCTCAGATGCTGGTTGCATTAACTGCCTCACCTCAGTAAACAGTAACATATTTTACTGAGGAGCCTTGAATGAAAAATCCTAAACATGCAATACAGATGTTAAATATTTCTGTTACCTTCCAGCTTTAGGCTAAGTTACCAACACTGTCAAAAGGTAAGGTAATGTTCTTGTGATATCTCTCGCCAGGATTCAGTCAGTATCCACCGCTATATGAACACACCGCTGGCCAAGCCAACTTTATTTATAAAAGCACTTTCTGACAGCAATTACTGAAAAACGTGCTGAACATAAAATAATTAAAATTATAAAAACATTAAACAACAAATTGATAAAAGATAAAACAAATGAAACTATACAATTAGAACAATACCAGCAATAAACACAGCTACGTTTAGTAGTAGTACAATTAGTTTAGTAGTAACATTTAATAGGGATATTTACAAAGTTTTGACATTGTACAATTAGGATTTTCAGGTGTTTCCATGGAGACGAAAGCAGCATGTAATTAAAAAAAAAGCCCCCATGTATGGGAGTTGGTATGAATAAGGACTTTCGGCCTCATTACTACGGTGGCCGACAGGTGCAAATGGACTGTAAAAACGGAAATGTGCTGCATAAAGAAAAAACGCTGCAAATTCACTCCCACAATGCCTATTTTGTACAACAAAATCTGTGACCTATCAGAATCTGTGACCACACGGGGCGCTAGTCCACATTTTACTGCATTATATATGTTTTATAAGATGATTTAGGACTTGAAAACATTTATAACTAAATTTTTTGCTGTTCTTGCAGAACAGCTGCGTGAATGCCTGCATGCAGAAATGGTGAAAGTGCAATGCTCAAAGAAACCTAAATGATCATGAAATAAAATATATGACGTGACGGTAACTTAATTTGATGTCTAAAGGTTTTTTTTAAACTGTTTATCCAGTATTAAAGCAGGTAGAATGATGGTCTGGCTGCTGGTCCAGCTGCTGGTCCCAGCATCCTCTTCCTTTGCCCCTCGGGCAATGAGATGTACGCAGCTGCAGTAATTAAAACATGTATCATGAGCTAAAAGTTGGCTTGATAATGGGGTTTGTGCACCTTTGTGCAGGTGCAGACCTCTGAATCCTGTTAAAGCAGTTTGCAGCTTATTGTGAACAAATTAACCAATCACTGAGCTGAGTTTCTACTCTGTCCAATCACAAGACTGTTTGATAAAAAGCTCAATAACTGAAAAACGCTCAAAGTTAGAAGAACCCAAAGTTATCGCAATCCCTTCCTGAATGAGCTGAAGAGTTTAATATTTAAAAGGGTTAGTGGGTGAAGTGGAACAGAAGGTGTACAAGCAGAAATAAACCATTTAAGAAACAGTTTTAATCACTTTTATCATTATTCCAGATTTGTTTTAAACAATTGAATCAATTCATCTAAAGCAATGTATAACCATGATGGTTATGCAGGCTCTTAATGAAGTAAAACTCAGCACTCTCCATCATTGCTGCTGTTATCATGCATACATTCTGTTCTGTCTGCATGTTATAAGCTGGCCTTTAAACTTTAAAATGTGAAACATCCATCCATCCATCCATTTTCTACCGCTTGTTCCCAGAGCGGGGTCGCGGGGGGGCTGGAGCTGATCCCAGCTGTCA
>JBAMHV010000023.1:15375032-15405419 GCA_037177535.1 Pseudomugil gertrudae
CTCTCACCCTCTGGTCGCGTCCAATCAGGAAGCTCTTGATCCACATGCAGGTGTTATATGGAATTCCCAGATCCCCCCAAGACGTCCACCAGTTTGTGCGGAAGGATTGTGTTAAAAGCAGAGCTAAAATCCACAAAGAGCATCCTCACCAGCAGCAATGCATGAATGTGAAGCACTTTGGATGCTTTAAATCTAATTCATAATCATGATTTTCAGTTAGTGTAAATGTTTAGTTTTTAGGTAAAAGACTTCATCAGAAGCACTGACAGGCTGTTTATTGAGGACCTGGAATGAGTGTTTCATCACTTGTGTCTTTTTTTTTTAATATAATGAGGTATCTTACTGCAGATTAATTCACCTGATTATCATCAGAACCTTCTCAGGTAAAGTTGTGTTTCCTTATATTAGCTCATTTTTGCAGCATTGTTAAAATGAAGACAAAAACATCTCTTGTTTTTATTTTATGTTTATTTTTTTCCAACAGTTTTCTTAAAAAAGAAAAAAACAACAGGGACCAAGTGTTTTGTAAGCCCCACCTATGTTCCCCAGCCAGCTCGCCTCTAAAGCAACCAGCAAAGAAAAATAGTCATATGGACAATTGATAATATACACCCCATATACAGCAATACATAGTGGTCTACCATAATGTTACCAATAATACGCCACCTCCAAAGAGGCTTCAGATCAAACTGTTGCCACTGATATGATTCAATTCAACAGCAACTGACAACCTGTGACGGTTGTTTCTTTGACTAGTGTGGGTGGGGTTCAGGTTTCCAACAGCTGCCTTAATTTAAACACCGTCAGTGGCTCAGCTGAGCAACAAAACATGTGGCGGCAAAACTCAGCCGCTGACCTGAACGCCCCCTTTAAACCAATCAGATTTAGCATAAGTGCAAAGTTTAGGAGGCACTGACACGCACTGCTATTCGGGGAGCCCCGAGTAGGCGTCACCGACAGTCTCCTCCTCAGATATCTGTCCAGCTTCCAAATGATTTACGTAAACCAGGTCCAGACACAAGAAACTGGATTTTAATTTTTAGCCTGGCTATAACCAGCTCAAATTTAAACTCCACCTTATTTCCACCAAGTTTTAGTCCTTTCTGTGTGTGACGTTTAGGTTTCTAGCATATATCAGCTCGCGTGGAGTAACAACCAGAGGAAAACTGTGTGAAGGTGCGCGTTTACATGTGCCAGTGACCCTCGCAGTGGTAAGGACAGCATAGACAAGTATGTGCATGAAATAAAGTCGGAGCCTGTACACAGTGTGAGCGACTGCATGTCCATCTGTGTGCGTCTACAGACACGACTCCCAGTGCAGCTGCAGGTCTGTGCCGTCTAGAAAATCGGCCGAGAACACGCTCGGTGGAGTGTGGGGCGCCAGCGGGGCTAAACTCGTCCCTCCGTCTCTTTCGCTTGAAGCTCCTCCTTCCCTCCCCCCCGTGCGGCCTTCATTCCCTCCGTTTGTGCTCCCCACCATGGAGATGTCCAGCCAGTCCATGCTGTCCAGCGTGGGGTCGCCAAAGTCCAGCCCCGTAGAATGAGGGGAGAAACCCAGGTCGGATGTGTCCATGGGGGAGGGAGGGTGGTCCAGGATGCTGGGCGTGCTCAGCATTTGGCTGTGGAGGTCATCGATCAGTGACAGGCCGCCATCGGGCTCCATGCCGAGCAGCGGGGCACCTGTGGTGCTCTCCAGGAAGTCCTCCAGACGACCGCTGCCTGTGCAGGGCTCTGCTGTGGATGGCTGAGGGGAGATGAGGGGCTCTGTGGGGGTGGGAGGGGAGAGGTGGAGCGGGGACGTGGCAGCACAAGGAGAGGGTGGATCAGAGTGAAGAGGGGCAAGGGATGGGTCTGGATTGGCCTTGAAGCCTGGGATTTCTGAGGGAGAAAAGAAGCAGAAAATATGTCTCATTACAGACATTGGTGACGTGAAATTTTCTCTCTGAGTTTTTTTTACCTCCACTTTTAAGCAGAATGTCAAACAGGTCATCCATCTGCTGGCTGTTCACACCGTTCTCCTGCAAACAGACACACTCATCAGTTACAGAGTCAACAGCACTAAAACACCAACTGTTCTCTTATTAAATGAGAAGCACAGACATTTATCAGTTCAGTGATGCACCTGTGCAGCAACACTTCAGCCCACAATAACCATAAAGTTGCTCTTTGGTCTTTTCTAGCTTCCATCAAACAGTAAAACTGCATGCATGTTATTAAACTAACAGCCTCTGCAGAAGATGAAACGTAGCTTATGTTGCGATGGCATGCTGTGTGATGTTGCAGAGGAACATCCAGGCTCACTTCAGAGACCATCACATAATCAGTTAAAACACATGCAGTGAGCAAAAACAGCTTCAGAAAGAGAAATTCAGCAACCATCTGCAAACTCACAGACTATAACCAGCCTGCAGCTTTCTCAGCTAACATTCAACAGGTTTCATGTGCAGATCTTGTGCAGCAACGTGAGAGGATTGCTTCCTACAGAGACACTTGAACTCAGAGCCAAACCAGAAACCTAGTAAGGAACTCGGGGAGCTAAACCAGTCGGACACTTCATGGTTAAAACCAGCAAACATGCTGCCGTAGAGACCGAGTTACATTTAGCATCAAGCACTCAGGCTGCTTTTGTTTAGTTGTTGGACAATTTCAGTAAGAAAGACTAAATTAAATAGCTTTTCCCAGAGATTGTTGCTGGTTCATCCAAAATGCCCCATTTCACATGTGGATTGTAAAATAAAATACAATAAAATAAAAAAACAATTAAATTAAATTAACATGAAGTTTATAATGTTCATACGCTGACACAGAGAACTTTTGCAGAAGGAAATCCAGAGGAAAAAATAACTCTGCTTCTGTAAATAATACTTTCACACCCGTGTTTCTTCCTCATTCTAAGCCAGAACAACAGTCTGTTATCTGCCAGACCCATGACTGCATACTTTCCTAGAAGTAGAAGGAAAACAAGGGGAAGCTTCTGTACATGCAGTACAAGCTATCTTATTTTCATTACCTCGATGAAGGATTGATAATCCTGTGTATTCCTTCTGAAAATCCTTGATTTCAATAGTGGCCATTTTCAAAATAAAAGCTCAATACATATCAGAAAGTTATTCTATCATGTCTTATTTTCCAGACTGGACAATATAACTGGAACACATGAAGAGGAAGTGGAAACTTCTTCAGTCATATGTTGTTCTTTCGCACCCCGTTTCAGATAGTTGTGGTATTTTTGGTGTAACATTACCACAAAATAAAGAAAAAGACTTCTAATGACATTTTTGGGCTACACTAAAAATATGTAAATAGGGCAGGAATACATCCTCTGTGCCAGACCACAGTAGCAATATGTTGTGGTTATAGCACGCATAGTTCTCATTATTATCAATACAGGCTAAGTCTTCCTGCAGATAGACACATAAACATAACATTAAACCAGCATTCTGGGAACTGGACAGAAATGTATTAAAGCATCAGTAAAGCAGACAGAAAAAAACAAATAAATAGTTAGTAAACTGTCAAACGTGTCAGAAACAAGCACAAGCGTCTCTGTTTGTCCTCAGAGTTCAGTAAACACAGCTCAGTGTGAGAGGATGGAGAACAACAACAGAAATAGACCAATACTTAAGAGGTATGGAAAGAAACAGCAAGCTACAGGACATACTTTGGAGCGCTGAGAAGGAAGGCGGGTGTTGGGTTTAGGAGAGGGAGGGGTGAACAGTGTGTGCCGGTCGTAAGGCGGACACACCTCCTCTCTCTGCCAGGGTGAAGTGAAGAAGAGATGAGAGTCAACAAAGAGAAAAAGAATTGACGACATGCGGAGGAATGGCATGTTGATGGGAACCTGGGTACAGAGGAGGTGGTGGTCTTACCTTGAGGGATGACAATAAGTTGCTGTGGCTTTCAGAGTCAGACATGTCGTCAAAGAAAGGCTGGAGGTTTGGTGGAGCGGTGTGCGACAGGCCGGGCTGAGGAACGCCGTTGGTATCCAGGTGCAACCCGGGTTTCTGCCCCTGAGGAAAGACAGAAACGGGATTTAGACTTAAACAAAAAGCTGCTTTTATTTTAATACGTTTGTTAAACTAAATCAAATCAACACGCTGATCCATCACTGGTGACCGCTTGTGGTTTGATGGTAGTACTGCAGGATGTGAAATGTTTAAGTCTGCTTGAGCGTACGTGTTTTTGCTGCACCCTTTTGTCTGGTTGGCTCACAGGCTCGGCCTCCGGCTGCTCTTTTAAATGGTTGTTGGTGCTCGGGAGCTTACTTGGAGTCGACTGCAACCTCTGAAAAATGCAGACGAGCAGAGAAGTCAGTGTTAAATTTCTGGTGTTGGTTTACAGTCGTTTGTCGTCCGCAGTGTGCCACACTGCACCTGCAGCATGATCCGTCCATTGGTTTTGGCCAATGAAGTCACTCGGTTCTGTCCGTCTGTGCTGTGATTGGTCAGGGCGATCAGGTAGTGGTTGCCGTTGCTGTCGGTGACCAGCGTGGGTGTGCCGTTGGCCTTCAAGAGGTCTAAAGAAATGGCTTGAGTGTGGAGTGGTGTGCCGTTCTGTTGGTTGATGATGACTGGAGTCACCTGGGAACAGACCAAACGTGTTCAGTTATTAAACGTGTGTGAATGAAGGGAAAGGTCTGGCGTCTCAAACTGCATTACCTGCTGCGTGGTGGCTGCAGTCACCTGCTGCCTCTGCTGCTGAGTCTTCTGCTGCTTCCTCTGTTGGGTTTGGTTCGCTGCGGGCTTTTGACTCGACACCGTTTGGTTCTGGATCTGCACCTGAACTTGCTTCAGCTGAACTTGGTTCTTCTGCTGAGCTTGAGTTTGCTTCAGCTGGTTCTGCTGCACCAGCTTCTGCTGGGCCAGTTTCTGCTGCGCTAACTTCTGCTGGGTCTGGAGCTGCTTCTGTTGGGTTTGCTGTATGATGAGCTGCTGCAGCTGCTGCTGCTGCTGGAGCAACATTTGAGCCTCCTTCTTCTGCTGCTGCGGCTGTTTTTGGTGGTTCTGTCTGACCTCGGACACGTTTTGCAGCTGCACCTGTTGCTGCTTTGATTGTGGCTGCCGTTTCTGCTGTTCAGCTTGCTGGATCTGCAGCCGGTGAATCTGCTGCAACCTCAGCAGAGTCTCCTGAGAGCATTGCATTGGTGGGGCTGGCTTCTTCACCTGAGCCTCTTCTGTTATTCCCTCCATCTTTTCCTCAAGCTCCACCTCCTTCTTCACCGTCACGACGACGCCGTTGGGGAGTGTGGGGGGCTGAATGGCTGAGGCTTTTATTAAAGTTTGGGGTTTAACCTCTGGAGAGGTCCTGCTCTTCTCGCTTCCTTCACTCTTCACCACTATCCCTCCTGCCATCTTGCCCTGCTCCAGCTGGGACCTCAGGGTCTCCACTAGCCTTTGCTTTTGCCTCAGCATCCTGGTTAGCTCCTCGATTTGTTTGTCCTTCTCCTGGAGCATCTGGTCTTTGTCTATAGATGATGCATCCATGGAAATGCCTGCCTGCTGCTCTGTAAGCTGGACCGATACGGGTGAAGTCCTGGAGAGGCTGCATGAGCTTTGAATCTCCTCTTTGACCACAGAAAGTGGGGAGACATTTGATGGGTGCTGAGAAGAGGGATGAAGAGTGAGCTGGGTGAGGGGAGAGCTCACCATCTCCCCGAACATGTCTCCGTTACAGCTCGTCTCATCTGGACTCATCCCAGCTAAGGACCGCTCGGATGGCGTGGGCGATACCGGGGGGCTGGAGCTGGTGCTGCCAAATCGCATGACCCGCCCTGGCACGGCCTGAGCCAATGAGGACAGAGCTAGCTTAAAGCTGCCCTCTGCTGACTGCAGATCAGGGGTGGTAGTGACATTTGGAGATGTGGCTGCGTTCGCAGCTGAAGTTGTCCACTGCTGGCTGGACTGTGATATACCGATTTTTAAAACGGTCGCTGCGGCGCCGTTTTGTTCTTGGTAGTTGCGAAGCCTCTCAATAAGATCATTCTTAGTGCCCGAGACTGTCAGCCCGCGCAATTTCAGTTCCTGTTTCAACTCAGCAACCTGGAGGATGAGAAACCAGAGTGGCAGTCATAAAGCAGATACTGACTCAGTTCAGCTAAACTTTACACAGCTGGTCTTAAACAAGTTGCTAACACTACTGCTTAGAGAGTATATTTAAGCATTTGCTGCTCTTTACAGAACAAAGACCTAAATAATTTGTTAGTGTGAAAAAAACTGTAAAGGAATTTGTTACACTACATTCTTTAAATACTGATAAACATGAGAGCAGACTTAATTAATCATAGAAAATAAAAAGTTTAAGTCGTCTAACTGTTTTTATTTAATGGTTTCTAGTTTCTTCAGAAGTTTTAGTGGTCAGTGTTAAGTTTTAATAGAAAAACCCTCATAATTAACACACAGGCTTCTTCTGGCTTCTTCCATTAAAGCATTAGCATCAGGAACCATCTTATACTGATGTCATAAACAAGCGCCAGTTCTGGTACCAAGTGGTGGAAATTACTTTGAATTCATCCAGGTTGGCGGGCAGACTGGCTGGTTTGGGTCCTCCCACTGCAGTTTGGCCCTGACGGGTCACAGAGGTCTGACTTGAAGGAGTCGTGGTGGTTGTTGTGTGAGTGTTGCGGGAAGGGGAGGGACCGGAACTGGTCGTGGGAGACGGCTCCGTTTGTGGCCTGAATGGAAACAGAACCAGTAAAGTGAGCTTCCAATAGTTCTCAGATGAAACACAAACCAGCTTTATGCAAACATTATACTTGTAAATGTGCAAAGTAGTGTCAATTTTGTGTTTAATTTGCACCAAAGGTCACAAATGTGACCTGAGAAGAGACCCAACTTCTGCTTTGAACACAGTCTGAAGCCTCACCCTAAAAGCCACTGAAGTGTAAAGAACAAACCACAGCGGAGAAAAAAAAGGTTGGGAGAAGACACATACACACACTCATATGTCATACCACCTGACATGACTGACGCTTACTTAGGAGGGGCGGGCAGGATGGTGTGGTAGTTGTAGTGCTGCTGCTGCTGACTGAGTATCTGCAGCTGCAGGAAGAGCTGCTGCTGCTGAAGCAGCTTCGCATAAGACGAATCCATCTGAGGTGGGCGCTCCTTGTCTGCCTTCTGGTCTGGAGGGATGTACTGATGGTACTTCAGCTTCTTCACCTTTAGCACAAAGAAGTAAAGCCCATTAGATCACTACACATTGTTTAGTTTTTTTTTTTAAAGATACAGTTCCTGTTAAAACAAAACACTATTTTCTGATCTGTTAAGTTCACTGGGGTTTCAGAAAATAGCATCTCTTCCTCTTTTAGGGTAAATTTCATGTCTTAGCTAAATACTCCACTCACAGAGAGGATTTTGTTCTACAACACAGAAGGAACAGACACCAAAACCTCAAAGAGTCACCTTGGTTCTGAAAAGTCAGTTTCAATATTCATCACTTCACTTTATAAAAGACATCTACCGGAAAACTGACAGCTGCCCTCTTTAGATGTGCGTTTTTGATCAATCACGCCACGTCAGTGTGTGCTGAAACAATGAGAAGCTCCGGCTAACCTTGGGTTTGCTGTCCTTTGGTTTCTTAGGTCTCTGTGGGAGGCGGTCTGAACTCATCTTAGCCTGAGACTGCATGCAGAAAAGAAATAAGGTTGAGGGAGGGATAGCGGGAGTAAGGAAATGAAGAGAAGAGGAAGAGTGAGCTAGTTATAGCTGCTCCACAAATAGAGATTAAGGTCACATTTTGTCAGAAGACACCAAAAGCTGCAGGATGTTTGATTTCAATACTCAGGAGTGGCCTTTCTGGAAGAATCCGCATACCTTGACCTGTCCGGTAGAGTGGCGGGAGGGTGCAGAGGTCAGCGTTGTCATATTAGTCATTTTTGGGAATGGAGAGTCTGACCCATTCATCAGAGTAGCAGGTGGTGGTGGAGGCGGAGGAGGAGGGGGCTGTGAGAGAAACTGATAAGACACAAATCTGTGTGATCGTGTCTCAAAATGATCCTCTTTAGCTTAATGTGATTTAACCACCAAATACCTGCGTGGGGGAAATATCACCGTTCTGAGTGAGCACATCGGAGGGAGACAGCTGATTGACGTTGCTCAGGGGGGAATCGTGATTGGTTAGTTGGTCTGGTGACAAAGCGTCGCTGCTGTCTTCATCTAGAGACGAGCTCTCCCCCCCGGCTCCCTTTGGGGAATCTGAGACAGAGAGGAATTCTTTAACACACAAGCATCAAACCTGGTTATCTGGTGTCTATGTCACAAGCTGCAGGGAATGATGGGATTATGTGTTCCTCCTGAGGTTTATATTCTGATTCTTTCCTCATTTAACGCACATATAAATCTTATAGACCTACTTACTGTTTACTGCATCCAGTACAAAACTATTTATCTTATTTTGTAGTCAACACTGGGAAAGCATTTTCTCTGGGGGTTCTGGGGTCGTAATTAGAGAGCTGGCTTATAGAACAATGGGTCAGAGAGCGCCAGAGCAGCTTGCAGCAACACACCTCAGTCTGGGACTCATCAGCCAGCTGCTTTGAGGAGCTGTAGCCTCTGTATGAGAGGAGACAACTCAACCAGTGGAGTTAAGCAGCTCTTCAAGCCGCGGGGAAAGTGGCATATGCACTCCTTTCCAGATGGCGTCACAGAAGTATGACGTTTATGTGTCTGATAATGTGGAGGAGCACTGAGAGTTGCATTTAAGTTGTGATTGGACTAAATTGCAAAGACGTGCAAGGATTGGCTGAATTTATTTAAAGCTTGCTGTCGCAACACTGTAAGTTCTTAGAGAGACTTCAGAGGCAGGCTCAGAGTAAAACTGGCTGCATTTGTAAATCTGCTACAAAACAACAAAAAGTGACTCATCTTTAAGAGGTTACACAACCCTGTTCTGCATCTCCTCTTACAAAACAAGCCTATGTCCAAACCAAACTGCTGCATGGTATCTGTAACAGAGATGTGTTTTTGTTTGTGTACAATGGTAACATATCCTGTAGGATGATGGATCCTGTAGCCGCTGCAATAGTAGTGGGTGTGTTTACACACACTGCTTTACTTTACTACCTATATGTGGTTGTTCAGGTGCAACATAAAAAATGTAAACATTGTGCGTTATTACATTATTAGAAAAGCAACAGGCGTTAACTTCAGTGTAACCGCTACAGGCATCACAGAGTTAATGATAGGTATTACTATGCAGTGTTTGTGCATCTATAAGGGTTGCTACATGTTGTCCAAGGGTATGTGCATGTGTTTATTCACACGTATCAGCATGTTTGAATCATGAAAGTTGCATAAATACATCTCAACAAAGCAATTATCTTTGTTTCACTGGGGTTTGTTGCAAACTGGGGTTTAGTTGCTGCTTTCTGTGCAAAGTGTAAAGGTCCATGCTGATGTGAGTTTACCCAGTAGCGAGTGCTGTAGAGGGCAGCTCACAGACAGGATATTCTTGTGGACCAGCTCGATGGGACCCGGCCTGTGCGAGATCTTATCATTGAGGTCGTCGGCCAGTCGTGCCCGCTTTAGCTGCAGCTGCTTGGCCTGCAGAGACGGCTCAGCCGACGTCTCTGTGGAGAGTACAGCACACCAACATGCATGGTCTTCAGCTAAATAACATAAGACCCCACTAGACAAGTGGGTTTGCACTTACAGGAACATACTAGATGTAACATTTTGACTTTTGAGGATCTGGTCAACATACAGTTCCAGGAAGTTTCTGAAGATTACTGATATTAATCTTTGTGTCAACTTCCTCCATTTGAACTCACTCTATTTAAAAGCCAAATAACAAGCAAAGCAGCTGGATGAAACTGGAAGCATCTGTCATTGAAACTGCAGCATCAGACCTTTAAACAGTCATTCAACACGTTTTTATGTCACCTGCAAAAATATAGTTGAATATTAAAATTGATGCATATGATGGATCCATCTCTTGTTGTTAATTTGATCGGTTGATGAAAGAGCTCGAGAATTATCCAGATGTGTTTTAGATTTAACTAGTTTAACACCATGTTGGCAATACTGGAGCAGCACATTGAAAATAAGGTCCAGGATACAACCCTGTGTTCTGCACATGATTTGATGTGAGATGCTGGATGCTCAGAGGAAAACAGAACGATCCTGTTAAATGCTGTTTGTATTCATCATGACTTTGAGCAGTCAAACTGTTTCTGGAAAGCATTTGACAGATGTGGGAAACCAAAATTACCATGATTTATATTTAAAACTCTGACAAAATAGAAGGAAAGGTACAGCCTGACATTTTACAACACGTCTTAAAGAGCCAAAACAATGCAGCAAAACAGAAAGGATCTTTTATGTCACTTATTCTGATCTAAAACTTGATGCATGTGGTTAAATCTGGCTAAAGCAGGTGTGTAGAGCCATCATGTATACTACTTTTCTGTAGGACTCGGGTCACATTGCAGTAGGTTTATTTTTATTCTTGGTTCTGTTTTGCCTTTTTGATTGACAGAAGACTTTTTTTTTGTCATTACTAAAATGCTTTGTAGCTTTAAAACACATTTCCACTTGGCTTACACTCACCCTCCAGAATGTGCATCCTGACCAGCTCAGAGCGCTCTGGACGACTCCGGATCTTCCTCTTCAGATAGTCCTCGGTCTATGATGGAAACCCCAAAAGAGATGAAGAGATTATGAGAAGATGGTAGTAAATACAAGAAGCAAGTGAAAATAAAGAAAAAAAAAGATGAATAATGAAAACGAGAAAGACGAGTTGGAGGTAAAGTTTCTGCTGGTTGCATCTTTACAGTTAAATTTCCATGAACATCCACACACACTGTGTTTCATTACAACCCAGTTTGAACTGTTTATTACACAAACTTTTTCCCAGTATGACACACATGCTTCACCTGAGAAATCCTTACAACACAGGAAACTCACCCTCGCTCGCTCCAGACTCCTCCGCTGTTCGTGAAAGGCTGCAGGACTCTTTAGGGCTGTGTTAAGAGGAAAAAACAGATCATACTCCTTTCAATGAGTGACAAAGTGAGAAGAGATGCAAACACAGTGAGGGGAAGACTTGAAGCAGAAGTAGCTGCTGGGAGAGGTCAGACATACTTATTTAAACCTCTCACACACACACACACACACACACACACACAGATGACATCTTACTGTAAATTTAAAGAATATCACACCAGTCATGTCACAGGTCTGAACAGTGAAACAGCAGCATTCACACGGTGCAGACATATGCTGCATATTCATGTGGATTATGAAGGAGAAAAATGAGCAAAAATGAGACATTAGGCTCCATTTGTTCATTTCTATAACCCGACTGAAACTATTGGTCGTGATATTTGACACAATTCTGATCAGAAGATAAAAAAAAAACATAGTGAGATATTTGGTCATATGCAGCACCCTGCATCTGCACAATATCCTGACTTCATGGCAGTTTCATGGTTGTTAAAACAGGTCATTCTACTCGTGTTGATTACGGCTCTGTTTATAAAGCATCACTCGATGACCAACAGTGGAACGGGAACAGATCTTTATAAAATGAAGTGAGGAGACAGCGTACAGATACAGACAGCTGCTCTCACGCCTCACTTAAATGGAGACATTCTCAATGCGGCCAATAACCCAGTGAGTTTAGTTAACCACAGCATTGAGCCATTTGTTTCAATAAGACACTGAAAGTCTTTGGACACTTCTTTTTTGTTAAAAATGTCATCAGAGTTTGGTTAAGCTGAGCAGACAAAGAGATGTGCCTCATTTGGGGAAGGATGGAGCAAGGACAGCGGCCGTTATGATGATGCAAAGGACTGATCGGATTGGCCAAAAGCTGCTGAAATCCTTGGCAAGTGTGTGAATGTGGACAGTCTGAGCACAGAAAACGACTGGGTGGTGGGGGTCAGAGACGTCCCTCATGACCCAAACGCTGATGTTCAAGACCTACATACCAGCTGTGATGTAACCAACCATCAAAAGGACAAAATACACAGCTGATCACTAATCACCGTGAAGCACTGACACACTGCATTCATATTTCCCCTGCATACAAACTGCTTTTAGTATCAGTTTATCACAATGCAGCTTATACAAACGTCTCGCTGAACGTCTTGATCTTTTAACATCACAAATCATTTCAGTTGTGTCCACAGGCTTAGCAGTGTCTTTTATTCTTATCGAATGTCTGCGTAGTTCTTTAGGATGACTTTTTTAAAGTAGCAAAGCACAAACCAGCTAAGCAGCTCATTTCCATTCACATTTAAACTATGCCTAAAAGAAGAATCCTATATTTAGATCCATTACTCAACATAAAGCTGATCATCGTGATATAATTATTCTACACAATGGATTTAACCAACCTCACATATTTTCTATTGATGACAATATGTATTAATAGCATTAAAAAGTCATGCATCATGCATAAAGTTGCAGACAATAAACAGAGGGCTGGGCAAACAGATAAACACAAACATAAACATCCCTTCCTTGACAAGGTAACTTGTATAAACATCTGGTTGCACATTCTACCATGATGCTCCTGACACTTGAAAAGTGCGTGAACATGTACAGGAACTGAGGCATATTCTGAGATCACATTAGGAAAGATGATCTAATGTGTGTTTTCTTTTCATTAGAACTCCACCACCACAAAGTTGACCTTCCCCACATAAATACTCCAGTTTTAACTTATAAGCCAACAGCTGAGAGAACATTTAACTTATTACATCTCCATGAAAACCATCTGTGTTTACTCACAGATCTATACGTTTCAATCTTCTGCTCATTTCCACAGTGTGTGCAACAACAGCAGCAGCAGCTTAGGAGCATCGCTGCAAGCAGGTCTAGTAGGCGTTTACTGAGGGACAGAGGATGGCGACTTACACCACCTTCAGCTGTAGAAACCAGTGTGAAGATTTCCTACCACAGCAGGAACTGACCGTCTTTAGTTCCCATCCAGTAATGCAAACCCAGCTCAAAACACAGTATTGCATCAACGCAGTACTCTGAAAACAAACTAGTTCACTGCTTATTTGCCAAATTTGATTAAAAAAAGGACATTTTTACAGTTTCCCACGTGTTGGTGAGATGTGGTGACTGTTTTTACTTCTCTGAAGCTAACAGAGGAGTAAAATACAATATGGAGATCAGGTGATCGTGAAAACAATCGTTGTAGTGTAACCGTTATTAAAGTTTTGTAAAGGTTTGATCCGTTTGCTTTTGATTATATGATGAGTAACCTAAACAGGCAGCAGAGAAAATCATCCATTTGCTTTATAGATCCATGTTGTTTATGTCACAATGTGCTAGAATAGATTTAGATATTTGCAGTTCAAATAAAAGTCTCAAATTCAACTCTAATCATCACCTGTGTTTCCATCTTTAACCCTTAGGGGGTCTGTGATCATGAAAAAGATTGATCACCTGCTGCCAACTTCACTTAAAAGAGCAGATTTGAAACTCTGCTAGTTTTAGAGCGATGAAACATTGATCAGACCCTGTAAAAGCAGATACCATGTGCATAGTAAACCTCTTTTTATGCGGTTTATAAGGCATAAAAATGAAAAGTACTTGATAAACAAAGCTGGCTACTACCCTCAGAGTTAAGAGATCTAACTTGAATGAATGTCTTTTTCCTCTTTGAGTCATATTTTCTCCAACGTAAAGTAGCTGGACGGTGAAATATTCCACCAGTACATACTGATCCCATTGCAGCAACAGTCTGGTGTCAGGCCCGCTGCAGGAGGAGGACACAAGAGATTTACTGTAACTACTAACTGGTTAAATGTGAGACTCCATGTTGTCGACTAAAACAAGCCATGGGTTTCCTCCAAGGGTGTATTCTTTAGCTGTAAATTTTTAGGAGAACTGAACCAGACTGGAACCAGACTGGTGACATTTGGCCCCGTTTAGTGGACTACTTAGTGCCAACTACTTTGCTGCGTCATGTCTAAAAATTCATCCTGATGGTTGCTGGAGTTAAAAGAAAAACATTGATTTACATTTAGTTGTGTTCCCCTTGTGAAATCCTGATACTTTGAATATTTTATCAGATTAAACTATAAATAAGCAACTGCTCAGTAGGAAAACTTTGTGCCTTTAACATTTCTGTTGTAACATCAGCCAAAACGTGCAAGCTGCGTCTTATGATTATGCTTTTATGTATTCTGTTTATCTTACTGCTGAGTAAGAAAAAGCTGCAACTGGTCTGATCAGAGCGATATGCTGCTTAGTGTAAAAATAAAAGATTGTGTTGACAAATGTTTGTCACTTCTCACTGATTCCCAGTAGACTACAGTAACTTTAAAGAAAAGCCTGGCTCTTACTTTATGTGCTGAAAAACTTCAACAAAACATATATCTGCTTCTTGCAAAGTGCGGAACTTTTGAAACAGGAAGTGGATAGAAGATGAAGAGGAAGCTGCCCTATTTGATAACACTAAGCGGTACAAAGATGCAGCTAAATATGACACATGCAGAATTCACACTCATACTGATAATGCAGACATATTTAGACTAAAACAATCTTCACAAAACTATACAGCAACATCTTAAAATACCAGACAGCTTAAAACAAGTATAAAGATGTGTGAAGGCATGAGACCCTGCTAAGTGCAGCAAAGCGTGCAGAACAATAATGGCGTATGGAGGGTTAACACTTTGACCTCAGTTAAAAAAGCACACTGCACGAGCTGTCTGCAAAGGTGTCAATAATTCTGTAATCCTCCTCATATTTAATAAAAATCTACTTTCTGCTTTACTGGCTGCAAATAAAGCTGCGGGCCAGATATGTGTTCATGTGAAAATTTCACCATGTAGGTCTGCAGAATGTAAGCATCTGAAGATGCCAGTGAAAACTTACGTGGCATGATCCCTTGACTGACGAGCTCCTCTCGTGTACGTCTCTGCTGAAGCTTGAGCTGGAGGACTGCATGGAGACAGTGGAGATGAGGAGAGAAACAAGAAAAGCCGAGTCAGAGACGTCCTGTGACAGTGTGAATCTGCAGGGATGGAGCGCAGAGCGCAGAGCAGCAGCCACATTTAGGTAAAATAAGCACAGCAGAGGAACATGAATGCAGCCTGACTGACATGTGAACAACCAGCAGTCACACTCAGACAGCTCAACTTTTTTTTTTACTCTCCTCTGTAAGTCACATCATAGGCGGATTCAAAGTGGGTGTGGACAGACTACGATACACTTCCTGTTTCTGAGTCTTTACTTTGCCCTCAGCTGGCCCCAGATGTGTGTGAAAAAAACAGAAGTCATTCATCAAAGAGTCTGCAAGAAAGAAAAAGCAACTACAGACAAAAAGATAAGAAAATTTAGGGATAAAAAAAACCCATTATGAACTTAAACAGGACTGGAATCAATCAGAAAGCAGATATGGGAAATTTAAAAAGAGAGAGAAAAGGAGCAGAAGGGCCAATTGCACTTTCATTTCAAAACAGGAAGCACTTGTTACATAACCCAGCAGGCAGGAGAGAGTTTGAAAGAACACAATGCTTGGCTATAAGCGCTGGACCTTGTTTGACCTTACTGTGTACACAGAGTACCTTTACTAACCATTATACGCGTTAAATATACAAACCCCACAAATCAGTCCTGACAGGCGGTCTGCCTACACTGTAGCATCACCGCATCAGGAGGCTGTAAACTGGATATAATTCACAATGACTTAAGAGCTAAGATGAGAATAATCATTTAAAATTCTGCACAATGGTGCCAAAGCAGGAACGATGTTCTCTGCAACACACTGACAATGAAAAGGAAGTGATCTGGACTCCTAAGTCACCCAAACAGACGATAAACAGAGAAGCAACTGGCCTGTCTACTGATGCTAGTTTGTGGTGTGTGTGTGTGTTTTTTTTAAAGTTGCTGAGTAACTGATACTGCACTAAACTTCCACTGTGCTTCTTGGCAAGAAGTGGTTTCTATTTTAAAGCTGTGTGACATACACTTACTGTCCATCTATGTTTTAGCTCATTGAATTAAATAGAAGAGAGGAACGAGTACGGCGATGCAGAAATACAACACCGATCAAAATAAACATTCAGATAAATCTCTTGTTTCTATGTGAAGCAGCTGTCTATGCTGAAGGTGTGTGTCTCTGTGTGTGCGAACAACAAGTATGTAAAGTGGAACACACCGCTAA
Source organism: Pseudomugil gertrudae (assembly GCA_037177535.1). Classification (NCBI taxonomy): domain Eukaryota; kingdom Metazoa; phylum Chordata; class Actinopteri; order Atheriniformes; family Pseudomugilidae; genus Pseudomugil; species Pseudomugil gertrudae. The sequence goes on from JBAMHV010000023.1 coordinate 15,391,158, forward strand.
AGATTCCCAAGCATTTCTGCCCGGCGTTATGTCTGCTACTTTGAGGACAGCAGCACCTGTTCCCACAGTGACATCATTGGTGCTTGTAGTGGAGCTAAACAGTTAGCTGTTGCTGTGTTAGCCCGCTGTTATAACTAACACTTTGGCCGGGAGGACAACACGATACGCTTCAGCTATCAGTCTTTAAAGCCAGAAACATTGTGACATGCTTCAACAATGCCAGGCAAGTTCATGTATAAATTCCAAGAATAGTTTTCCCTTGGTGCTACACACACACACTCACACACACACAAATAAAAACACATTGGATCCTCGACGTGTCCTGGCCGTGCCATGCAGGATGAGATGCCCCGGCACATGCCGCTTCCAGGGAAGAGGTTTATTCTGGGAAAGAGAATCTTACACTTTCCTTCTATGCTTGCCTCGCATCTTCAGGCCTCCTGCGATCTCTCCAGTTAGCTTATTTATCATCTCCTAAGCTTCCCTCTTTATTCCTCATGTCTGACGGTGAGAGGACTGGAAGCCTGGACACAGTCTGTCCAATACATAAACTACTGACTATGATGAAGAAGTAACACTGCAGAAGTTACGCTGTGATACCTCATCGAAATACAAGCAGGCAGGACAAATCAACACAGTAAATTATAAGAACTATTAATAGCTCATCACAGAAGAAAAAAAAGACAAGTAAGTAAATATTATTTTTCAACATATATCTTAAGCAGTGTGTAAACCCAAAACCTGATACCTATATAGTATCTCATTATCCAGACTGAGCTTTCTTCCTCATGAGGAACCTCAAGACATGAAAGTTTCTATATCAGAAAAAACAACACAATACAACTCAAGTCATATAACCCCATTAAACTGTTAAAATCATGTCTTAGGGTTGAGACAAATACTGAGACTGAAATCCGGTTTGAAGGCCCTTTTAGTTCATTCAAAAGCGAGGCAATTTTACTGGGATAGTAGGCCACAGCCTGCCTCTGTACTCATAAAAGCAAGCCTGAAGAAATACAGAGCGAGAAGCAACACGACAACAGCGCTTGCAGCACAAACAGATTTTAGAAGCAAAGGAAATGGTTGTAAATCTAGTCTGTTGGCTTCCTCAAAGCCAGTCAATCAAATGTGTAAATCTCAGATCTCTAGCTGCAACATAGGAGCTTCTGCCACTTCAATGACGATGAAGTAATAATTTAAGACACGCTCAGGGTTTAAATGCAACCATTTTGTGCTGATAAAACTGCAGAGGTGGTGTCAATAAGTACTAGGAAAGGAGAAATCACGGATTAAAGTGTAGGAGTAGAGAACTATTAGAGATAAAGGAGGCTTGTGAGGTAGAGCCCGGATGCTGGTGGACAACTGGGTTAATCCTGCTGCCCTCGTGTGATCTGATTAAACATGTCTGAGTTTGTTGCTCTCCCTAAAGAGCCCAGACTTGACACAACTAAGCCAAAGCACAAAGCAGTCACAGCAGGACACATAAAGGTAAAAGTATCCACAAAGTGGGCAAAAAGTCACCACCGCAATCCCTCCTGACTAAACTCAGACGCTTCGGATCAGCTGAGACACTTGGAACCGGCACAGGAAATGTTCCACATGAAAAGATGCCGCTGTGCGTGAGCTCATCATTTGCTGTTGAACAGAGCGATGAAAGCGGCGCCTGACCACAGCGAATGTTACACACATTGGTGAGAGTGGAAAGAAGCTAGAGGGCAGGAACAATACAAGGTTAAGGTCATTCACACCTTGGACTGGCTCCCACTGCGTCACAGCTGCCGCATCATGCCAAGGAGCCAGATGACAACAGGAGGAAGAGCAGTGAATACTAATTGTCTTAGAGTTCAAGGAAATGTGCAAAACTGCATTTTTCTGCAGTCTCTTACCGGACAGGAAGCAGACCGGGTTAAATCTGACAGCTCAGGTGTGTGTCACATGCTGGATTCCTCTTTGCTTTACTATTCCATGTATCTTCACAGAAATGCTCTGCGTCATCTGTAAGGCCTCATCTGTAACTCTGGCACGTTGGCCCGTAATGCTGCTTTATAAACAAACAGTTTTTTCTTTAACCGCTGCACTGACCCAGACCATACCAAATTAGGCTATATTACCAGTTTATTAGAAGAAGTCGGCGTTAGCTGCCTTGTTTTACTTTAGAACAGGATAATAGCAAACTAGGTTTACATTTAGAAATGCACATGGAGACATTCAATCATAAACGTCTAAATCAGATGAAAATAACATTTTATAAATATAAGGCGTGCATCAGTACCTCTGATATGATGCAGAGCAATCCTGGAGAGCTACTAGCAATGCTTCAGAGAAATAGTACTTCTTAGTATTAGTTAATAGCTTCTGATGTGCATTCGTACATACTGTTACTGTTAAACTTTACTCAGCGTTTCCTTATTTCACGCTTTGCTCCTGAAATGTCCTCCAGGACACCTTAAACCACAGGAACTTTGTGTCTTTTAGCTTATTTAAACCTTTTCTTAAAAACATATTCAACTGAAGTCTGTATATGTTACTTTTATGATTATTATATTTACTTTGCATCTGTTTAATATTTTGATATGTTTTATTGTGTGTTGTTTTATGTGTTATACATAATATGCATTTTGACAGTCAGGTCTCTATTTTCTGTCTTGATGCTTAAACATAAACGGGGATTATTTTACCCAAAATGTCCAAATAAATCCAGCTTTATATTGCAAAGAAAAAATATTAACAGGAATACTGCTAATATTAGAAGTGTGAGCATGAAATGCACATTTTCTAACATAACAGATATAAACATTTTAAATTACACTGTGTGTTTTGGAAAATAATGCTAATGCTAATGCTAATGCACAGCAAACTGTGAAAAAAGTTTGCTCAACTTTCAGAAACTACAACTTCCTTCCAACATGCACACGCTGCTAAACCCAATTATCTCTCTTTAGCAGTTATTATGAAGCCATAAATCACTGATTTAAACACAAATATCTTGCATCTCTATTCTTTAAACCAGACCTACAATCGCCCACCTTCTTTCAGGCTGTGATAAACAAGTCTGTCATGATCCATCTTCAAGTCTTCCTTCTCCAAGTCGTCCGCCATTGGAGGAGAGTCCAAGGGGGAGGGTTTAAATGACAGGCAATGGTTGTGGTCTAGCATTATCATTCAGAATGAGGCGCAATTATCTGGTAAACATTGAACTTTCAGAAGTGGTCCTCCCTCTAAAATCCCCTGTCTGTACTGATGAGGAGAGGAGGAGGCAAGAGTCCTTGTTGTGTCCGAAGCTGTTCCTTAAGCTAGCAGTCGTATCTGTCCAAGGGACAGATGCAAATCAAAGTGCTTGGGAAGACTCCCATACAAGTTAGAGTATGTTTCCTGTTAAATGATAACGATGTGGAAGCTGCCTCCTCTGCTAGCGTGCTTCCTCTGTATCAGAGTGATCGATTGATCCGTCTCGGACTCTCTCTCTTATTCCTCTTGCCTCCTCATCTCTCCTCTCTTTGCAGCGGCAGGCGACAAGTCACGACAGCTCCGTTGTAGGTGGGGGTAACAGAAATCCGTAGATTAAAAAAACACAGCAAGAGAGCTGAGGCGAGGAGAGTGAAAAAATTAGGCCAGCGGCTGAGGAGGAGAGGACGGCAGTGAGCTTCGGCTGAGCGTGTCCCCGGCGAGACTGCTACGGTTGCAGCTCCTCCTGAATCTAACACACACACACACTCACAAAGACACACACACACACAGGCGGCGAGTGTTGCTGATAAAGTTCTCCTGCTCAGCTGTTGCCATTCATTCACAGTTACAAGCTCAAGGGGGGGCTGCCACATGCAAATCTCCTCCCTGTTCAACACAAGCATGTCACACACACCAAAATCACAGCAACACATAGCGTTTCTGGCTACGCAGCCCATGAGAACAGTAACTACTTTCAGTAATGACCTCATCCAGAATAACCAACCTTTGTTTCAGATGCTTGTGTAAATCTGATCACACACATTGATTGATACCCAATCACCACTGAACATCTGAAGTGTTTTCTGAACAGGCTGCTGCGAGCAAACACTTATTATCCATGCACAAACTCATACTGGGACAGAACACAACATACAAAACACTCCAACAAGAAATACAGATTAGTACAGCACTACCACTGAACTGCCTTTGGCCCCTGCAGAATGCTGATGGTAACCCCCACAGCCTCCCCTTTCTGATCGGTTTTAAATAGCAGGGCCAGCTGGCCATAAGGAGGCTATATTCAGCGTGGTATCACCTGTGCACTTGCAGTCTAATGTTACTTTGAAGAACACATATCCCAAACTACAGATACACAAGCGAGAAAGTTAAGCCTCACTTCCTTGGACTAAATCGTTACATTAAACTCAGCACAGACACCTTTTCCTTTCACCACAGGTACAGCGCAGACAGGAGTCCAGTAGAAATTTCCCGGCCGGTGTGGCACACTTCCGCCACGCAGACATAAAAACGCAGACAACACCTTGAATAAACCGTATCTCTGTATGTTTAAGTCCAGCTGCTGTTGTGATTCACAGTCTGGGCAGGAAGTCCAGAGATGACAGTGGGATTAGGATGCTGATAAGTGGGTTGACTCAATCTCAGTGACACGCTGTAAAATGACATACATTACACCAAACGTGTTTATCTTCACGTGCACAAAACAAGCCTTCTTAATATGAATGCTTCAATGTTCAGATCCTACATTTATGGATTTGTTTTGCAAGTAAATTTGTGCTATTTACAGCCTGAAGGTAATTTATATATAAACCATCTCACACACCTGGCTGGTGGACAAACACTGTAGCTTGCAGGGGAGTTTTTATGGTTTGTGTGAAGGAAGTACTTTTATGCTTTCCCTTTACTTGACTGCCCACTGAATTAGTAGTTGCAGAATATATTTAGGTTTAACTAACAGGCAACAGGTTGGGTTATGGAGCTGTTGTTAGGACGTAATGTCTGAGCACGCCTCAGTGCATATGCACCAGCTCAGGTTTGTTAAATGGTTTGTTAAAAATATGAATTTAAGGTTAGAATTAGTGAATCAAAGCTGGATTACAGCACATAGTCAAAATAAAAACACTAAAACAGAGTATTATAAGCCCAACCTTTGGCTAACATTTAGAGAAGTGTTTTAGCTCTGGCTTCTGGAGTATTCCAGCAGATATTTGACCCTGGACATACTTATCAGGGTCCTACTTTATCTTTAACTGAAAAAAACAAATTAATGTGTCAGACAGGGAAAAAGACTACACGAAGTCTAAATGTGCTGCATTTAAACTGGACATCTTAAATCCCCTGAATTTGATACTAATGACCTAAAACTGGGTGGATATCCTGACTGTGGGACATCCTGACCTTCATCGTGCTTGTGGCAGACTCCCTTTCATACTAAAATTGAACCTTAGCCGACCCAACATTGTCTAGATCCATCTTGGACTCCTGTTGTCAAAATGTCTTCCTGTCCTAAAATTTGTGTACTTCTGTAAACATCTATGGTGATGGTAGCGCCCATCTCATTTTAAATGACAAAACACCAGTAAGATCAGCTCTGTTGTCAGTTACAAGCATGATCTCTTATCAGTTTCTTTTATTGCTTCTAGAGATTTACACAAAGCTACCGTAGAAAGATTATTGTCAATAAATTCATGTCTGAAATCCCAATCACAACAGCATATATTGCATTTATTTAAAACCCACTTAGACAACCAGCATTAGCAGCTACGAGGCCCTGCTGAAGTCAGGTTTCTCTTGCTGGCATTAAATAATTAGCGTGAATCGTCTTCACTGCTTGACCAGATTGATCCAAATCCAGACGAGAAAACCGATTGGCTGCAGTCCCCTACTCTACCTGGCACAGAGGCATGAACTACAATGTTAGATTATAAAACTCAGGAACATATTGGAGCCATATTTACACTTATACTTTATTATGTACGTAATTTTGACATGACATCTTTAAAGTTAATTAAGCTTAAAAAAACAGTAATCTAACCTGGCAAGTGACCAACCAGAGCCAGTGTCGGACTGCCACTGGTCAAACTAACCATTAACATTCCAGCCTTGAAAACAGAAGGTGTTTCCCCCCTCCTTATTTCCTGATCCCCCCACACACACACACACACACACACACACACACTGGTTCTGCTGTGGAATTTACCAGCACACTTTGCATTAGGCTGGGACCCAACACTGACATCAGAGCCAGCATTTCTCCAGTTGTACACGGACATTTTCTCCACTGCAAAGCAGCAAAGTCTGAGGAATCTAAAACACAGAGGCGACGCCGCTGAGGACACTAGGAGCTCCATGGCAACTGTGTGTGTGTGTAATTATAAGGATGGGATGTGGAATGTAGCACAAAACCAAAGTGTAAACAATGTACTGGTAATAAAAAATCTGCACTTAATCACTTACTGTGCTCGCTGTTTGGACTAAAAGGCGTAAACGTACTGCCAGAGGCCTGCAGGCAAACAGTGTGTTTGGAGATGAGGTTATTCTACTGGTCCTCTTAAAAATACATTACAAAATCACTAAGTGACTCGACTTTCCAGCAGCAAGACAAAAATATGCATGGCTGGCTGTTTAAAGGCATCTTTTCTATTGTATTGCAACATTCATAACAAAGATAAGACATAAAAATGCAAAAGTACAAAGAAAATAAACAAAAAGCTTCTGCAAATGAACCCTAATCCCAGCCTCAGCTAGTTTAACGTTTCTGAACACGAGAGAAAAAAATAGAGCTTAAGTGGAATAAAATGTGAATTTCTACACACCCAGTCTGACTGCTGGGTTTTCACTGTGTACATATTCATTCTCCAAATACGTTTGATGAGCCTGAAAGTTTATTTTTTCCTCCCACAGTCAAAGAAATCCATGTTAGGTCAACTGGTGTCCAAGCTGTTTGTCTCTGTGTTGGACCTGCGTCCCATCCAGGTTGTACCCTAAGTAAGCGCGTAAGCAGGCAGACATGATTCATCTTTTTTATGTTTGAGGATGTTTTAGTTTAAATAAAATGTTATAGTCAAAAGAAACTAAAAAAAATAAAGTTAAAGAGTGATTTATTTATCTTCCTTTACAACAGTAGTTTTACATCTCTGTTCATTATTCATTAACTGAACAATTTAATGAATGATAGAGGGCTGGTGCAGTTGGTTAGCACTGTGGCCTCACAGCAAGAAGGTTGCCAGTTTGAGCCCCGGTTGGGGTGAGGGGTGGGAATCTTTCTGTGTTTGCATGGTCTGCCCGTGTTAGCGTGGGTTCTCTCCGACTTCCTCCCACAGTCCAAAGACATGCACCTTGGGGATAGGCTGATTGGAGACTCTAAATTACCCATAGGAGTGTTTATTTATGTTTAAAGTTTCTGATCAAGTCTGCTGATTAGCGTTCCTGCAAATGCCAGAACTCACGGACAACAGTATGTAAAATAAAAGACAATAATATTACTGCAGTATTAGTGCTTCACAAAGCAGATGAGTTCTTCATGTTTTTGGGGTCTTTAAACACATTTTGTCATCCTGTCATCAGAAATATGTGGACGCAGCCTCACAGGTGGTGTTAATGATGTTATGAAGCTCACAGCAGTGTCGCATCTCGTCAATAAAAGTAGGCGGACTGACATCTATCTGCAAACTGTAACAAGAGAAAAGTTTCTGCATCGTTGTGTTTGGGAAAAAACAGGCACAGACTCTCCATCTCTGCAACAAACCTTCACTGTGCAACCGAAAGGACTGCAGGAGGAAACTAATGAAATGTTTAGGGGGGATCTGTGTCTACCAGAGAGGGAAAGCCTGTGTAAGAGCTGAGCAACACTGAGCCGTTACATAACTCAAACATCTAAAAATGATTTTTTGTGTAACAAACCCCCTAACCTCCTGCCCTACTTACAGTGGAAACACAACTTTTCTGCATTACTACTGCCCCCCTCCCCCTGCAGACTGCAGAGCTGGACAGTATACAGCGTTATACCCGCTTTAGCCCCTGATGCAACCAGCCAGTTTCTGACAACGAAGCAGCATTTAGAAGCATGTAAATAAACTTTATTTGATCAAACCAATGAGAAAATTGTTTTCCATCCAAGAGATTTTACAGACCGCTTCCGTCTCTCCTTTCTTCTCCTCTCCTGTTTCTGTATAATGTAACATCTAATAAAAGCCCGGCTGTTAATTTGCTTCAGCGTCAGGGTTTTTATTAGACACAGACCTTTAATGGGGTCATCAGTTTCTTTAATAGAAAAAAAACATGTGACTTGCAGCAGCAAACTGAAGCATAGATGGGAAAATACTTAGAAAAGACACTTAAAAACAAGTAATAACGTTCTGACACACACTTTGCTGCAAAGATCTACACACCAAGTCTTTAACTTTCTCACAGTACATATTTAATTGTATTTGCTTATGTTTTTTTTAGTTTAATGCTAATACAAATCTCCCTTTCACAGTCTGATGCCCTTGTGGGTGAAAGTATTGTCTGTTCTCACATCTGTTTGCATACAGCGTGCGAACGTGTGGCAAATCCTTCAGCTTTAAGATCTGCTGTTATGAACAGTGAACCTCGCGGCCCGTGTCTGAGTTACCAGAACGAAACCAGAGTCCCGTCAGTACACAGTGACCTCTGCAGCACTCATCAGCTAACATTAGGTGCGCCACATTTGCTGCTGGCAGGTGAGTCACAGGCTAACGGCTGTTATATTATTCAGAAACACCAGAGCAAGCAGAGTCGGAGACAAGACAAAGCAGAGGATACACACCTCTGTTTGGGAGAGTTTGCACGACAACACATGTGCATATGTGACAGTGAGACCTTAAACTTTAAACACAGACCTTTCATATGCACTCCACCCTGCTAGTACTGGTGTAACTCAAGACTTGCTTTAATTAATGGCATAAATGAGGTGTTGGAAACATTGCTCAAATACTTTGCAACATGAACACGAAGACCTAACAATGAGTGTATCTTTAAACACAAAGTTTTGCAGTGCATATCTAAATGTATCCAAACACCACACAGGAAAGCTGCGAGTGAGTGCATGCATGTTTACTTGTACGTATACGATGCAGTCGGTGCATTTACTGAGAACAGTGTGTGTTGGTGATCTGCCTGGTGGTGCCTGAAGCTCGTCATTAAGTCTGAAATGCCTGTTTTAAAGATACAGTGGATGCTGCATGAGTGGGCTTGTACCTGTGGGTGTGCAGGCACGGTGTTCATGTTGCTACGAGCAAGCCCTGCGCAGCTGATAAACTATTTTTCTTTGGTTTTAGGCTACAGATCTGAGATGGGCTGTTCCGCTTCGCCCTCTGACTTTTCATTACCTAACAGGAATTTAGCAGATTGCAAATCAAACGAGCGAGTGTGTCGGTGCTTGCTCAGATACTGCGCTGTTAGGACACATTGTGAAAATGGAAGCTTACCAAATCCTACAAGTGCTTGCCCAGGTCCTGACAGTGACACAAGGTGTGTGTGATTCACCGTGCCTGATTGTGTGTGTTGTTCTGGGCACATGTAGGGTTGGAGCTTCTTGCAAAGCTTGCTTTGGTCACAGTTAAATGGGTGTATATGTTGCTTAAACGGAGAGCTGTTTACACTTTATCGTGTTGTTGAGCTGGATTTTAACTGCATCTATTTTCCAATACGTAGATACAAATTACATGAGACTGAATAAGAAACATGCTGCTCTAACAGTATTAGGCTTTATAATAATTTGATGTGATGTAATTTACTTTTCAAGCCTTAATGCTGTTTGAACCTCTTGGCTTATTAAGGATGATCTAATATCGGGACAGCATCACCGGCACCTTGCAGCTGAACTGTCTGCTTTGACTAGAACACCAAAACAACTTTCTGCAGCAGGTTTTAACCTTTTCTTTCAGTTTTTAAAGTTACATCTTCTTTCTTTCATGCCATCCATCAATGTCACCATCTGACTCTTGCCCCTTCGCTCTCCTCCTACTCTCAGCCTGACCAGAGCGCTCTGAGGGCCTCTGCTGCTGGAAGCCTTCCAACATGTTACATAACAGTACCATCGGCTCTCTGAATCACTGCTGGGCTAAACTCGCTGCAGCCAGGCTGCACATCTTTAAAGAAAACAAATAAATAAACAAGCCGCCCAAGAGCACGAGCACCTGGTCATGTGTGTGCAGATTACATTAGCATCTTTAATCTGTGAAAGCCGCAGACCCTCGTCTGTCATTACGCATGGGTGGGGACGAAGAGGTGTGTGATCCTTATCTTTTTTCTATAAATAATGTAGGAAGGTCAAAACCCAAACCTTGTGCTTGTTTCCGGAAAGGAAAGCAGTCCTAAATGCTTTCGGTATTTAGATGTGAGAACTTTGCCGTGCGCCTGCTACCCAGACGCTGTTATTAAAAAGAAAAATCACAGCTCATGATTTTTGCAGACTGAGCCGTTCCACATGCATCATTTACAAGCCACTTTGCAGCCTCGGTGCTGGTAGACGTGGTTTGTGATTTAAATCTAGAACAATTTGTTCGGACAGAAACGAGCGGGTCACATCCACTTGAATCTGAAGTGGAGTCTGTGACACCTCTACCCCACTTTGGTCTCTCTCATCCCTGCTTCCCCCCTTTGCAACTCTCTAGCCCTGTCTGGAATCTGCTCCATTGTCTGCTTAAGAAGTAGTGAACTAGCAGGACAGTTGACAGCTTTTGTGAGTGGGTAGTGCCCTTTAAAAAACGAAGGAGAGAGACTACTTCCCCCTCCTAACAACATCTTTTAACCTGTCTACACCCTCATCCTTTCAATTCTGTATTAGAGGCTTCAGCCTCTCAACCCCGCCTGTTTTCTTTACCCTAGGGACACTTCTTTATTTACATCCTGTAATTTACTCCTTTTAATAAAATTCGTCCCATGAAGCAAAAAAGCACCATTTGAAAATAATTCACATTTCCAACAATAACACTAAATAATAAAACAAACTTCTGCATGTTTCCTTTAAACAACTATCCGTAAATATAAACCAACATGCACTTTCATACCTTTATTTTGGTAAATCTAGCTCCTCTGCTGTTAGCGTTCAGACCTTACAGTAGGTGGTGTATTCAAACAGACTTTACCTGAGTAAATGGTCATTTCCCTCTGCACCATGCTCATAGGAAGCTTCCCGGCAAGCTCAGGGATTCATTCTCCTCCAAGCAATAACAGCAAATTGCAGCAGAGAGCTAAAGGGAGGCCGACATGTTTCCCTCCCAACCAGCAGCTGCTATTCCACAGGTAGCGGCGCACTTCACGCTCTTTTCTACGGGCTGTGTCTACAAGTGTGTGCACGTCCTGGCAGGGAGGGCGTGTGTTGGTGTGTGCCTTCGTTGTATTGCTCCTCCAGTAACAAGAAGGCCCACCCATGTGTTCCAGTCTCTCTCAGTGGTTACACCTTTTTTCTCCTTCTTCCCATGTACTTGTTTAGAGCTCCACGTGAACAATAAAAACAAACAAGTCACTCGCGTTCTCCCCGCTGCAAAATTTTAGAAAATGAGCAGTAAAAACAGTCCAAACAAACTGAAGCCAAGCTTCATTTCCTTAACGCGCCATCGTCTTCGCTCCGCTTTTCCCTTGCTTTTCTTCTTTTCCCTCTGAGAAGTTATGTAATACTGCCATTTCAGACATGACCTCCCCCCTCCTCTCTACTTCCTCATAGTCCTCCCTCCTCTGCTGCTCCTCCAGCCCGCACTCCCACACTCAAACTCGCTTTTCCACCCTGAAGTTTTGAATAATCTCACATTATCAAAACAAGAGACTTATATTTCTTGTTTGTCTGCAGAACACTTAAGAGGCCAACTTGTAACTGGACAGACAAGAAGAGTAAAGAGCTTTTAAGACCAGCCGTTCTTACATGTAGATTCCCTCACACACACACACACTTTGACATCTTATCTGATTCTCATTCTGAGACATGCGACCATATTATATATATTTTATATTACATGCATGCATGTGTCTTTGACATTAAATATCTCAGATGAGGGAACTTTGTGCTGCAGACAAGTTGCACAACCCTGTATCAGAGATAAGGATACTATGTGGGTACTGTGTGTTTTACTGACAAAAAGTATGCATAAATAGCTGCACATGCAATCACAAGTTTTTGTCTCCAGCATCTTCGAACTAGACAAGTTGCAGGAGGGCCTGCATCAACATGTCTGCCTCCGACTGTCGGAATAAACTGTGAAGAGGCCAAAGAGAACAGGGGTTATTCAATTTGGGAGTGGTGACCTGAGGCTGTGAAAGAAGATGTCTTTGTGTTTGTCTGTGTGTATGGTCCTATGACATGCTGTCGCAGCCATTCCTCAACACATTCAATGATGCAAACATCCTTATCTTGTTTTATTTGCGATGACTACAGTTTCAACGTGACCATCGTTTTTTTCCTCCTGTTTTTGGTGTGTGTTTTACTCTGATTAGCTGCCCTGCAGATTGTAAATCATTTACTTAGTAAAGCCTTGCCTAATCTTCATCTCAAGACTAATCAACACCACATCAACTGGCTGTGCCTCAGCCTCCAAAACAACGGTGGAGCCAACACCCAGCTGGGAACAATGGCCAAGATGGCTGACTCTTCTACAGTACCAAGAACTGGGTGTGTGTGTGTGTGTGTGTGTGTGTTACGCTATGGCAGGTCAGAGATGCTCTGATATCTCTGCTTTATCTAAATGACTTTATGTGATTGTGTTGTGGTGCCAGGAACAGCCAGAAGCTTTGTAACGTTAATGATGCTGCGCTGCTCTTAGGACTGGGATGTACCTGCTGCTGGCGACGCCTCCGTATACAAACCACGGTGCCCTGGCAAGTCTACCCGAGGTAACGTGTCACGTGAGTGAGGTGTAACACTGACTTGAACACTAGAGGCGCACATCCAAACATAAGCATGAACATGAGATCAGAGATAAACACAATGGAGAATGTTTTTATAAGAGCGGGTCTCGTTTACAGTTACCTGCATTTTTATAATTCCTCCCTGTGGCAAAGTGACAAACACACACACCAAGCAACACGCTGGTAAAGTGTTGTTTACCAAAATGCCACAGAAGTACAGCGCTAGTGCTATGTACTCCCATAACCATAACCTACATCCAGTTAACTTCTTCACCATGATTCAGACCAAAGCAAGTGTCTGAGAGCCCAGCACTGCACACACAAAGCCTCCTCCTGTCACAAAACAGGTCTAAAGATAAGTGAGATTGTCAGGAAGCACACTTTAATCTACTACAGGACGGGGTCAGTGAAGAGGAGCAAGTCAGTTTAGTACAGAAACTTTTTCACATCCTTATTTCTACAGATCAGAACAAACAGCTTTATGTACAGTTTCTACTCAGCCATTTAAAACTCATGTCATTGCCTTTTGATGCTCTCTGAAGTGGGTTAATTTGTTTAATGACAAATAAACAAGGTGTACATGCAGATCTGACACTTCTGTCTCAGACGATTTGGAAATCTGTACATCAGATTCCTGCAAATTAAAGAAACAGAAAAACCCCTAAAGCATCAGGCCAGGAGGGATGTAAATACAACAGTGATTCCATAACAGCCCCGTTTCCACTCACTGGCAAATAAATCCAAAAAAACTGAACCAGACACACTTTGATGAACTGGTTTGCAGAAGTGAAACAAACCTGTGTTGTGATACTGCAGGCTATGCTGCAGGTAGCTCGATTCAGCCCTGACTGGCTGAGAAGTGTTAAAAACAACTGATATCCAGAGAGGAAAATGGAGCAAAGCCAATGTAATGTAAACCCAGATTGTCAAGGAAAAGTTTTAATTCATCTCATAAATTAAGCTAATCTGCTTTTGCTAAACGACATCCATCCATAAAGCCATTAATCACCGCAGCATGTCGCAACGTGCTTGAGATCACATCTGAACGGGCTGCGTGCATCGTTGTCTCACCATTCTTGCGCTCCTGGAGAGGCAGCACGTTTAAAGCTGGCTGAAGCGACAGCTCCTGAAGCTCATTGGTCACGGCCTCGCTCTGAGGGCTCGGGGCCGAGCCTGGCGTCCCAGCAGCTTTCATAGTGCCGGGTCTTGCCTCCTCCTCTTTGTGCGAGTCTGTGGTTGCCAGGGTGACAGAAGGAGCTGGAATAAAAACAATTGAAAACCCCAAAAAGGTTGATTAATGTCTTATAATGAAAGGTATAATATATATATATATATATATATATATATATATATATATATATATATCTATATATATATATACCCAAGGTACAAACATTTTTGTGTGCAGGAGAGAAGAAAGTTTTTAGGAGG
>JBAMHV010000023.1:15420062-15438360 GCA_037177535.1 Pseudomugil gertrudae
GGCTGGGGAGAGGGAAGTCTGGGCTTCCCTCCTTAGGCTGCTGCCCCCGCGACCCGACCTCGGATAAGCGGTGGAGAGTGGATGGATTTTGTACCTGCTTGGGTTCTGATAGATCGTACACACACCAGTAGAGCTGGATTATCACATGTATTTATTTTTTTTTCCAGCTGCTTGGAAACGTGAGCGTCTGACACAAATCCTGAGCAGCAGCAATGTTCGTTATTTCGACGTCAAGTTTGATGCACACAACCATTTTTAAGGGGAGACCAGTGACATTAATCATACATAACCAATGTTATAAAGCAAGGCTGTCTTCCCTCTCCTCTCAGATCCACCCAAACTGCCTCCCAGACACTCCTTAAGTCTTCTTGTCCTAAATAACTTTTCATCTTTTCAGAGCAAAACTACAGCGAGTCTCGTTATCACTTCCTGCATTCATCTGACGGGGAAGGCTGTGCGCAGATGCTGGTGGAGTATTCGACATCCCGAGGCTTCCGCAGCGAAGTCGACATGTTTGTGGTGCAGGCTGTCCTCCAGTAAGCAAACTGTTATTTCAACTATGAAACTATTATTTTATCGCTGGTAAAAGTTAAAAAGCGTTCTCGCCTTCTCTCCATTTCTGCCCTGCTCTCAAACCCTCCAGGTTTCTGTGCTTAAAGAACAAAAACAGCGCCTCGGTGGTGTTCAGCACATACACGGAGAAACACCCGTCCATAGAAAAGGGCCCTCCTTTTGTCCAGCCTCTACTAAACTTTATCTGGTTTCTGCTGCTGGCAGTGGACGGGTGAGGACGAGGCTCTCGTTGAACTCTTGTATTTAAAGAGCTTCAAAGTGGTGAGATACATTCAGCATAGTTTCCTTCTCTTTTTTTTCCCATTTAGGGGTAAATTAACAGTTTTCACAGTGTTATGTGAGCAATATCAACCTTCTCTGAAGAGGGACCCAATGTATAATGAGGTGAGTCTCCCCCTGTAACACGTGCTAACTTAATGTCATCACTTGGAACATCAGTGACACGTATTTTCTGTCTTTGCTTTGTGCAGTATCTTGACAGAATAGGACAGGTTTTCTTTGGCGTCCCACCCAAACAGTCTCCATCGTACGGCGGTCTGCTAGGTGAGTTGAACAATGCTGCTAACTTGAAAAGGATTTTTTTTTTTATCCTCCATTAATAAAACCAACCGTCACCTTCACAACAAGGTATAATTTACAGAGCTAAACACGGACAGTGAGCCGAAATCTGCTGCAGTATTCTTCTGTTGGTATTTATTCCTGTTTTCCCACAAAAACAAGGGGAAATGCAACTCATTTTGGAGATTTTTACAGTTTTATTCCACCGTCGGGGACCTTTTTAGTAGTGTGTAAGATCCATATGCAGCCACACAGTGTGGCTGATACGTCTTATCAGTCAGGTACCAGTCATGTGACTATGCACACCCTGCAGCACTTAATGCTCAAAATGAGTGAATACCAACAGGAGAGTATTCTGAGGGATTTTGGCACATTTTTCGGGGATGTTACAGTTGTTGAAAGTTTCACTTTAACCAATGAAACAAGTCTTGTCACACACATCTGGCTCGGAGGCGTTCTCTGCCTGCGCAGTGAGCTCCTTCTTCCCCTAATGTTGAACTATCCGTTGTATATGTGAAACACTGTCTTATTTAGAACCTCTTACGGGAATAGTTGCAGTTCACTTATATTAATTTGTAATCAGAGTAATGATGCTTCACCCGGCAGGAAATCTGCTGAACAGCCTGATGGGATCTGGTGAGGAGGACGATGGCGCTGAAGAAGCCCAGGACAGCAGCCCCATAGAACTAGACTGAGCCTGCAGCTAAGGACAAGCAGAACAAACGGACAAACGTAAAAAAAATTAAAAATTAAAAAAGAGGAAGACCACCCTGCCCCCCTTTTCCTCCTCCACGGTGGGAAGGGTCAGAGCGAGGCACTGGTTTGCATTTTCAAAGGCGTGCTGTTTGACAAAGTCCCACCATCCCAGTCATCTGGTGCAAAATCATTCCGCCAAGAAACCTCCCCACCCACGCCCGGGTCAGCACTACCTGGACTGACTACGCCAAACTGCAAACTCCCTCCATGGTGAACTGTTGTAAGACTATTATTTTAATATAACCACCTTTTTTCCCTTTTTGTGTGTGTTCATTTGGGACTCTGCGCTCTATTTAGAGGCGTATGAACCATCCTCCTCTGCAGAAAACCTTGATGGAAGCATCTAGGTGGGGAGGAAAGATGCATCATAAGTGTGAGGCCATTGTTTGGTGATCTCACTGCAGTTGCAAACTATTTGGATGATCAGAGGGCCTCGCAGAGCTCAGTCAGAGCCTCAAAGGAGGCGCTGATGGCATTTTTCAATAATATATTCCGTTAAAAGTTTTTCTGTCGGTAGTAAATTTATCGTATTGTAGCCAAGGCTGTGTCGAGATCTCATCTTTAGTTTTATGGACAGAAAGACACCAGAGCTCTGTGGATGTTTCATCATTTGCACCTTAAATATCAACCAAACACTTAAAGTAGATTGTAGTTCCTGTTCTGTTTCTGCAAACGGCTGTTTAGGTCACTTATGTTTTTATCTACCTGCACAGCTGCTGCTAGCTCTGGTGCAACACGACCATTTCTGATCTTGTTGGGCTTTTTAATATTTAAAATTCTGTACATGCACATTGATGGTACTCTAAATAAGATGATATGGTCTTATGATGGTGCTTTTATGAGCTCCTAGCAGTTTAATTCACTCAAATCTCTGATGTGTTACAGGATATAGTGAGTGATGTCCTTGTTGTCCCTCTGCAATGCTTTCAGTTTTCATCATATTCACATATTAAAGAGCATGGAGCATCAGCACAGTCCTCTTTGGAAAAAGGATACAAAAGTATCCGAGTAATAAAAGTCTCAAAGTAACTTATAATAAGAAGACCTGGCAACCCGGGTTGTGATCAAAGTCAAGAGGTCTAGTTGGAAAATTGCTGTGCATGTAAACGTAGCCATTAATATACAAGAAACGGAGATTTCTGAGATTTGAGAGGCTGGTTAAATTACTCTACTGCCTGTTTGTGTTCTTTTTAAAATGTTCCATCAGACCATCACTCTGCCGGCTTATCATCCACTTAAACAGCTGCTACTCATCGTCAGAACCCTTTAGAGGAAATAGCTTTGCTTGCATCTTCGTCTTCATTTGCTTGTTAGATCACCTTGGATCCCACTAGTCTGCTGTCTTCCAGTATGGATTGATCTCTGTGCTTTTATCTAATTAGTTGTGTTGGTCAATGGAAGCTGCAAATGGCCAATAATATAAACAAATAAACCATAACGTTCAATAATTCAGATTATTTAAAACCACTGTTTTTTCAGGAAGGCAGTAACATTTTTTTTACATATATTCACAATCAGTTCTTCTAATTAGCGGTCATGTATGTTTTCCCTGCATTGGTCCACTCCGGTACCTCATACAGATGTGATTGTTGCAGACGCAGAGCTAATCAGGCTAATGGTGACGAGAGCAGTGATGTAGCTGTGTAGAGAGGGAAATCCCATCATTCAGAGACGTTTAGATGTTTCACGTTTCCGTTACTCCAAAGAGGTCAGCTGATCCGTGTTTGAGACGCACCAGGATGTTTTCGCTTGGTGTTGATACCGTTTGCGTCCTGGGAGCTGATCTTGATGGAATCCTTTTTCTTCTTCTGGTAATCCGATAGTCATTTTAATTGAACTCATCCTTGAAGATGTGACCAAAAGCCGACTTGTCAGTGATCAACGCTGCTGTTTGTGTTGGATTATTTTGTCCTTCTTGAGAGCTAAAGCGGAGTGTTTTTGCCTTTTTAACAGCTCACTTACATGAAATAAACTGCAAAGTTTTAGAATGTGAAACGCTTCCTCTCTTCTGTCTCACCCTCGACAGCAAAAACGTACGTAAAAAGCAGCAGAGCTCGTTTTATACTCTGCAAAATGACAGTGATCAAGATATAACTATGCAGGAGCCAATCTTTGATATTCATGTACCTCCATTGAACTCCAGGGATGGTTCCTGCTTGGATTCTGCCCCCCACCCTCACAGATCTTCATTTTGAAGGATGCTCCAAAGGTTCGTGTCAGGGTGTGATGGTGGCTACTGTTTTTCTCCTTTTATACTCATAGCAATAAAAAAATTCAGTATTTTTTGCAGCATGGTCTTTCCTGAATAATGTATTTTTCTTGTTCTGCTGCCATGGCAGGAAGTAGTCATTAAAGATTTTACCTGAGTTAGTGAAGACAAATTTACATAACGAAGCACCTGAAAGGATCCTAGGCCATTATTCCAGACCAAAACGTCACGCCTCCACTACCTTGTTGGGACACGGTGACCAGACACAAACACCTACCTGAAACCTCGTGCATTATCACTGTACAACATAAAATGAAAATAAGTGTTTCGAGTCCACTGCAAACATCCAGATGGGGATCACCGGTTAAAGGTGGCCGACATTCAGCTTTGTGCACCTCCTTGCCTCTGCATGGCGAGCAGCAGCTCTATGTTCCTGCTTATTAGTGAGTGTTAACAAAAGGCATTTATCTGATGAAGACTTTCCTCGATGTGTCCTTATCCGAACTAGTTTCCTCTCTAAATACCTTCTTTTAGGTATGATTCTATAAAATCTCCATTCACTCTTTTCCCACACACTGCTGGAAAACACACTTGCTTGCTAAAGAGATGCTAAAGCATCCCTAAAGGGGATGTTGCAATTTAGTGTAGTTTCAGGTCATTAATGACCAAAAACAGTCCCCTTTCCAAAACAGCTCTACCAGTATTACAGATTAACATTTCCCCCTCACATCTTCTCATTTCAGCTTTCAGTTAGTCAGACTTGGATCCTTTAAATGCCAGGTTGAAAACATAAGCGGAAGCCTGAGTACCTGGAGAGAGCCCACGCAGAGAGAACCTGCAATAAAAGCATTAAATCGTTTCTCAGAAAAGCTGACATGTCATTGGGCTTCTGCAAAGCTAAAGTAATGAAATAATAATATATGTGGTATTTTTCTAAAGATTCACATTGAAAGACTGAAAGGAGGAGTGAAAAAAATCATGTTTTTCTTGCAGTTTTTTTGTCCTCTGCTTGCCTGAAAGTGATGTTAAACACATGATCTGTGCAGAGCCTGTTGCTGGAAGATGAAAGGTGGATGTGATTCCCGTGAACAGAAGGAGACTCATCTGAGAACAGACGTGAATGTGTCGACCAAAAGGATGATTTAATCTTTTCACATCCTCGTATAAACAGCTTTACGGGGGCAACATTCGGCTTCTTATTAGTTTCTATTTACAACAAAGTGAACATTTATAAGCTTCGGGGGCGGTGCGTTCAGGTTCGGGACTGCAGTGCAAGTCTCTGGACTGTATCCGACAGGTGAGACATGTCAGGTTGTTGAGCCTGATGTTTGATGTACTCCAGAGTCCGAACCTGTAGTGAACACAAAGAGACGAGAGGAGTTGGAATTAACTGTTAAGCAGAGCTGCTGGAGGCCTCTTTACGCAACGTGAACTCACAGAGACGCGAGTCTCGCAGTAGCCATGTTTGTGGCTCAGGTTCCACAAATTGATGGCCAGCTGACTCAGCTTGTTGTTTCTCAGATCACCGTGAGCCAACAGGACACCGAACAGAGAGAAGGCCAGAGCGCTTTGGCGACGCGTGCTCTGCTGCGACACAAGCAGAGCGATGTGTCGGTGAACTACATACTTCTTCTTTCTGCACATCATTTCTCTGTTCTCTAAGCAGCAGTTTCCTCTGATGAATACATTATTTCTGATTCTGAACTTTGTCATCTGAAAAAAGCAGAAATTAAAAACACTTGATGATCATGTAAGTCTGGACTAACCTCATCCCGAGTGAGCGTCTTCAAATGATCCAGGATCTGTCCGATCAGAGTCTCACAAAGCTTGTTGATCTCCGATAGGAACTTGGGGTCGCCCCCATATAGAGTCTCATTGGAGTCCACTGGGACGGAGACAGGGAATTAATATCCTAACAATAACTAATAGACAAATTCAGTGTGTATGTGTTTGTGGGTCGTTACCTTTAGAAATAGAGTAAAGATAAGTTTCCTGGCTCATGGCAGCCAGCAATGGAAGAGCACTGATGTAAACTCGCACTTTTGCATCACAGTTTTCCTCCCAGGTATAATCCTGAACAATGTTGAGCAGACCGCGGACTAAGTAGAGCACCCCGTGTTCTGGATGGTCCTATAAACACACACAGGGATGAATCAATCCATGATGGGACACTATGGGTATGTGAGCTCACCTGTAAACCCAGATGTGCTCGCTTCACTATGGCGAGAAAAGACTAAACACATCATGACGGAGAACTGAGAAGGGTTACCGGGACAACAAGCAACGTGGCCAAGAAGTTGTTGATGAAGTCCAACAGGAAGCTCTCTGAGGAGCGGAGTTTCCCCTCAACGCTGATGGAGCGAGGAACCTCCGGAAGAATACTGACCGCTGCTTTCAGGAAAGCATCCGCTGAAGAAGCAGCACAGGATGAGAAGGAAACAAGGTGGTTTGGGTCAAAGAGAGAATAAGGAGGAAGGAAGGCAACTCTAAGAGGGATGAATGAGAAGAAGAAATAATGAAGCATAAAGCAAAGTAGCTGCTCACCCTGGGAGAGACACTGGTTGGCTAACGCAACCTGACCAGACAGCAGATAGAGGTTGAGACGACAGAAGATGCTGCTGAGAGACGGGATGGTGATGAAGCTGTAGGCAGCACACGCCTGGCAGACAGAAACATAAAAATAAATGTGCTAATAAACGGACTTCCTGTGGGAATGTACCGGGGCTCGTGTGTATTGACTCACTCTGACAAAAGCGGCGGTTTTTCGGGAGTGACTTCCTCTCATCACCCTCCTGGTCTCCATGGCCAGCTGGTTCACCGTCTGATAAGAACACACACACACACACACTGGACATGTAGCTGGTGTTTGTGTGTGATGTCACATGGAAATGTACAGACTTCACTGACATGAATAAGCTGCACCAGCACCGGCTCTAAGTTACAGAAGGTAGCTCTGGCCTCCACGCAGAAACTCAGCTGCTGCTCAAAGTCACGGCCGAAGGAGACCTAGACGGTACGAGAGCACAGGGGTCAAATCATAAAACAAGCAGAGAAAAACAATGTAGCTGAAAGCACAAGATAAAAATGTGTTGGAAAGTGCATAAATACGGTTATATAATACTAATGTTTATGTCTTTAAATTCTAACTAGTCTTTCAATGGACTAATATTTCCTGATTGTTACGACCAGTATGCTGCTGGTGTACAACAGGGCCTCAAAGATGTGCATCTGGAGGACTGACTGGCCCATTGGTCATGTTAGGCTGGATGGATGCAAAAAGCAGGCCATGACGTTGATTTATTCAGCAGTCAAGAGCTTGAATGTCATGCTTCCTTACATTTTTCAAGGAAAATTTCATTGTTAAATGTAATCTTAGCTGATTTGCTATAAAGAGCAAGAAGGATTCTGTTACCGGCCCTGGATGGACTGGCGACCTGTCCAGGGTGTACCCCGCCTTTCGCCCGTAGGCAGCTGGGATAGGCTCCAGCCCCCCCACGACCCCGCTCTGGGAACAAGCGGTTGAAAATGGATGGATGGATGGATGGATTCTGTTACCTATTTTATTCTGCTGTTCAATCTTTGGCAAATTTATCCTTTTTTCCTACAAGATGTTCCATCCCCATGTGTCTATATGTAATTAAAGTGTACAATACTCATGCAATACATCCTATTAACTGATGTATTTTGTCTAATACTTTCCCTGTTACTGTAAACATAAGTTGCACATCAACTCAAAAGTTGTAACCCCTTTTTATAGGAAATAAAAATAAATAAAATAAAACATTCAGGTCATAAAGACCTAGTGTGACACATTAGGCTACTTGATAAAACAGAATAATCAACTTTTATATTCATTACGGCTGCTTTTGTCTTTTATAGTGGTGTTAGTGAACGTTACCAGTCTTACAGCTAAGCTAACAAAAACATTGTTAGCTTTGCTTGCTAAAAGGAGTAACAAAGAGGTTTTGTTTTGTTTTAGAGCTTTATAACCATGACCATATTTTCTTACATTTTGGATTTTCAAATACTTAAAAAAAGCTTCACATTAAACTAACATCTAAACTAAACTCATTTCAATCCCACATCAGTAGCATCACTTAGTCTACGTATCATCATCTATGTAGCTTTAAACTTATAGCTTCCATTTTACCACCGCCATAACTGTTTATTATCTAGACACTTCCTTTATTGATGATGACTAATCTCCACTATTTGGTCCTGCTCACAAATACCTCCATAAGCATGAGGTATTCCTGAATGTTTCAGCTCCTATCATCAAGCCCCCCATATTCACCACAACACCCCTGCTCTGCAGCAGCTTCTCTGCTACTCTATAAAACTTAAAAATAATTTCAAGATTCTTCTGTAAACACTAAATGTGTATAAACATCCACCCAAACCTCCCATATCTGTCCAAACTGTCCCATTACCTCAGATCTTCCTGTTGCCCTACCATGAGGCCATCCCTGCTCACCACCACAGCGAGCTGTAATGACTCATGTTGCACTTTAACCTTAACTTCTGAGCAAACTGCTTCAGTATAAAGCTAAAAAGAGCTGCACTTTTACATCCTGTTTGACACACATTAAATAGAGATAGAAACATAATCATCGAGTCATTTTTAAAGAGCTGAAAAATCCCATAAAGCCACCTTTCTCAAAGTGTGGTCCCTGGACCACTAGTGGTCCACGAGCGCCCCCTGGTGGTCTGCAAGGTGAACAACATGACAATCCTAAATTTATTTGAATTAACTGGAAACGTTGTCACACTCAGTTTTGCGACACCAAACCCAACTTATATTTAAATAACTATGGAGCAGTGGCTTAGGACAGGGTCACTTAAAAGAAGAAAAAATAAAAGATCAGATATTTTACAATAAAAATATTGTAAAAGATGCATTTTATGTTGTAAACTTGTGAATGGTTTATATTGGCCTATTGTTCCTGGGCTGTTTAGAGTCAGGTGGTCCGTGAAATTTTGTTGTAAAGGTTAAATGGTCCTTGAACTAAAAAAGTTTGAGAAACTGCCATAAAGCAAAGACAGAATTGAGGAGTTTCACCATGCGGATGAAGCCGATGATCAGCAGCGCCAGAGATCTTTTCTCGTCCTCAAGAGTGAGCGCACTGCACAACAAAGAGATGCAGATCAGCTGTTAGTGAAATACAAACTCAAACAGCAGTTTTACTGAACACCAGAGAGGTATGTAAGAGTTATATAAAATATATAAAAACCCTACTTGACAGAGTCGTGCATGGTCTTGCAGATGTGCAGCATGGCATTGAGAATGACCGGGTCTCGAGTGAGTTCTACTTGATGTCTGAAGCAGACAAAACAAGAAGCAAAACACAGTCAAAGACTTATCTACAGAAGAAGTTTATTAAGCTAAATACATTCTACAACAAGCAGACTTCCTGAATCAATGAAGAATGAAACACATTGAAGACATCAAATGCTGGAAGTGAATAATTCATCTTTGATTTACTGTCAGCAACGCTTCTTAAAAGGAGGTGGAACACTAGCAAGACGAGGATGTGTAGAGACAAATCAGGTGAATCTGCAACTGCTCAGAAATGTGACTGGGTTTCAAAAGAGCCTGTGAGAAGCATAGCTGGGTAAGCTGGTTCAATAATCTGTAAAAAGTGTCTCTACAAACATTAATGCCACTTAAAATGAACCTCAGGTAAATTGTAAAGATGTTAAGATTAATTTGTGTTTGAAATGTGCCGCTAGGAGCTCACGTTTTCCATTAAACTTTTAACATCTGATATGCTTTCTATGTTTAATAGCAAATAAAATGCAAGTTTAAGAGCTTTGACTGAGGCTTTACAATCTAAATAGGTTTAATAAACCTTACTTGATGAAGACCTCCATGATGGATTTGCAAACCTCCACCCTCACGCTGTCTTTCTGGAACATGTCTAAGAACGGCAGGAAACGCTCCTGCAGAAGAAAAACATGTAGCTGAGGTGGGATGAGGTAAGAAAAGGTCTACATCTTAATGGTGCAGTTCGATTTTCTTTTTCACGTGTCCTGCTGTCTTCTGGTCCGGCTCACTCTTGCAGAATAGATCTTTACCTCAATGTGACTTTATTGCTCACCATGGAGAAAAGAACAGAGAAGTCATGGAAGTAGATGAGGATCTTCCTGATCACTGACTGCAGCTGCATGCAGAGCAAAAGCAGAGCGGTTAGTACACAGCGGGCCGAGTGGTGATTGGCTGAAAATGACAGCAGGTGAGTTGTCCTGTTAACCTGAGGGTAGGCGTCCTCGAAGGCGCGGTCTGGGGTCATGTGTTTGATGATGTCAGCCAGAACGGTGTTGACCTCTCGTTTCTGAAAGCGAGTAAAAGGTTTTTAAACTGGAGAATTTGTCCATTTCACCCAATTCCAGCAGATAAAAAGTGCTTTGTTTTCCTCACGGTGAAGTGTCGGCAGGTAAACTCCACCCAGATTTCAGCGCAGTTGATGTAATCCTGAAAACAGACGATTACATTTCGGATCATTAACCTGAACTTTGTACGCGGAGCCTCTAATGACAGCTGGCGACACAGAACCTGCGGGCTGCGGACTTTGGTGATGACCTTCCAGGCTTCATTGAGGATGGTCAGCCGCTCGGACTCGGGAGGATCTGCGCAGGCCAGGCTGCGCCCCAGAGATCCAAACAACAGATGCTGCAGACAAAACCACAAACACTCATCAATATTTCCAGTTAAGATCAAACCTGAACAACTGTTGCCTTAAAGGTTTCGATTGGTTCACACATTTCATCGACATGGAAACCAGATGAAAATAAGGCTGAGCTCTAACCTTTGGGAAGCCAGACTCATCACAGTCTTTGATCATACCGATGAAGTCAGTCGCTCTGGCCGCGACGAACTCTGGCCTGAACGCTCTCATAACCGAATTCAGGAGCAAGGCACTGTGGGAAACGGAGTC
Source organism: Pseudomugil gertrudae (assembly GCA_037177535.1). Lineage (NCBI taxonomy): Eukaryota > Metazoa > Chordata > Actinopteri > Atheriniformes > Pseudomugilidae > Pseudomugil > Pseudomugil gertrudae. The sequence goes on from JBAMHV010000023.1 coordinate 15,431,094, forward strand.
TCTTTAGTATACCTTCCAATCTCTGAATAAACACTCAAAATCCCTCCTCTTGTAAACCATGTGAACCATTCACATCGTGTGCTGTTTTAGGCCTTCACCAAGTTTATGGAGCAAGAGATTTTCCCCTGCAGCTCCTGTTACAGGTCTGATAGAGCTTTAAAAGCATCAAAGTGCTTTGCTCTGAGGAAATACCCATCCAGACCAATGACGTCATCATCCTTTTCATCATCAAACCTTTCCATTGGCTGAACTGGGCCTACGCAATCGCCCCCGACTGCCAGAGGTTTAGCCCTCAATCCTCGATGAAATAAATAAATTTGAGCCTTAGACCATACAAAAAAATTAGTTGTTAGAATTTTGTCTTCAAAAATGGAAGCGAGCTAATTTTATTATTTTTTTACCTATAAAAATAAGTTCTTTGGATTTTTCTAATAAAAATATCAGCTGAGTGAATGGTTTTCTTTCTCCAACCTGTACAACATGTTGCAAAGCTCTAATGTGAATTTTTTTTTATAAAAGATCCCCTTAGTGGGAAATTTAGGAACCCCGGGGGTTAGCACACACACAATAAAGTACAGGAAGTGTGATTACCAGTCGCTTCATTTGCATTTGACATAAATTGGACAAACGGTTGATGAAATATAGCAAAAAATGTGAATTTTTGTAATGAGAAACTCTCCATGGTGAGAAAGTGTAGAATGTGAGGGGTAAATACACAAGCCGTGTGCAGCATGATCACTATAGTCCCTTCATTTCCATTTGGTTTGATGTGAATCAGACAAACGGTTGTCGAGATAAAGCCAAAAACATGACATTTCTGGGAAAAAGCTCCCCCTAGTGGGAAAATGTGGAACCTCAGGGGTTAGTACACACAACAACAGGCAGCATATTCATTTGCATTTGGTTTCAACAAATGAAGAAAAAAACTTCAAATTTCAACACAATCACCAGAGGGATTTCCTGGTGGCAAATGTATGAACTTCAGAAAACTCAAAGTATGACGTGTCCTCATTTAGTGCTTTCATGTGAACGAAACTTCAACCCAATCGGACAAATACTTTCTAAGTTATGATGAAAAATGTCTAAAACTGACTAATCAGTTCGGTCTCTCATAGTGATCAATACTCCTATGCAATGTGAAAGAAATCCAATGGAAGCCTGTTATTGCCTTCACACGGCCAGTCTACGGTCCAGGTGGACGCAGTGCCGCTAAATCCATCACATCCGCGCTTTCAGGGATATGATGAGAAAGAAGTCTTTGCTTTTACCGTAGCGGTATAAACAACCATCTGCTTTGGTCCTTTACCAGACATCAACCCAACATCGGTCACGACTGTGGACATTTTCTTGTTTTTATGTTTTATTTGTATCCCAGCATCATCTCCTCGCCAAACGCACGTCTCTGATTCGTTACTGAACATCGCTCTCATCCGATTACATCCTCTTCTGTTATTTAAATGTTAGTGATGGTTTCCATTTGGCTTTTCTGAAACCCCACTCCTTCAGCTGGTTCCTGCTTCTGCCCTTTTCTTCACAACCCATTTTATTTGTACTTGCTCCAGATTTTAGTCACATCCAACAGGAATCAACCGACATCTTATGCCACACTTTAAACCCACCGGGAGGAGTTTTATGATCCTTTCCAGCTCAGTCTTATAACTGCAGATTCATATTCACATTTAGATTTGTGCTAAAAGGCAGAAGAAAAGTCTTATTAGTCGTTTTGTTGCTAACTTACTTATTTGCCAGCGTCTTGCATCTCTCCATCATCTCCATCAGCAGCGACTGATGCAGAAACACAGAATCAGGAAGGACTGGGTTTACGCGTGTGCACGGCTTTTACATTCTTTACCTCTAAATAAATCCCCATAAATACCTCTGGAGCTCTGTAGGCGATACACTGCAGGATCCAGTTGATGGCTGGAGAGTAGAGAGTCAGATACTCTGGTACCTCCACCCTCTGTATGACCAGCTGGTTCTGGATGCTCTCGCTGCTGATCTGCCGGAAGGTGGCGAGAAGGTCGAAGAAGTTTCTGTTCAGGCTGTCTTTCAGGTGGGGCGCCACCCCCATCCCCACCTAGAGTTCAAAATGCCATTTAGATTCAGCTTAAAGAGGGGTTTTTATTTTAGAAAGATAAATGTTCAGAGCTAAGCAGGTCTCACCCTGCAGAGGTAAGCTCTGGCATATGCAGCCACCAGTGGATCCCCGATCCCTCTGATCATGGCCGTCAAGCGAGGGAGGGTCTCCTGAATGCTGCTGTGGACAGGGATCAAATCTACTCTTATGATGATAATAAATGTGCTGTTATTTATCTGACTGTCAAAGTTAAACCTCGGTTTAAGGGAAAATTACTATTTGGACTCACGATTTGTTGAGAAAACGGTTGCACTTGAGAATAGCGGCTTCCACATATCTGCACCCAGAGGTCAAAGGTTCAAACTAGCATACATGTTACACACAGTCAGGACCAGTAAAACCAAAAGGAGTCTTTGTTTACTTCAAATCTGGTTCCATTTTCAGCCCAGAGAGAAAGAAAAGCTCGTCTAAAGAGTCAAAAATGTACAAACACGATTTCCTAACTGTAAAAACTGATGTTTATATTTCCATTTCTGTGAATAAAAAGATTTAACAAGCTCCTGGGAGCAGTGGTAAGGGATACAGTCGGGGCAGCAGCTCTCTGATGGAGGCGATCTTAAAGAACCAGTTGAGGCAGGTCTCCTTCGCTGTATCATTCACATCTTCAGCTGTGAAAGAATCTGAAGAGCCAAGACAAGAAATTAGCTGTAAAAGATCACCTGAGAGGCTCCAGAGAGGACAGAAAATTAGGACGATACAAGTTAGCCTTCTTTACCGGTTAACGGTCTTGGGTCTGAACACATGGTCCAGATTCTGTCGAACACTAGACGGCCTACACAGGAGCAAAGCAGTCACAAACCTGCAATACTTTTTTTATGAACAGAGGGACAATGCTTCTCTACGCACCGAACGTGTCGAGGATGTCCGTGATGAGAACAAACTTGCTGGGGTAGAACTGGATCACCGAGGTGTCAGACAGAAGCTTGGAGCACTGAAATGGAAAGATCATAAATCAGTGAGTCTCTCAGAGAACCAGGATCAACGCTTTCAGGGTTTGGACTCACCTGGATGACGATCTTCAGAGCTTTGACCTTCTGGTCAGAAGCCCAGGCCTCTTTCAGGGACTGGTTCAGCTCCTCAATGCGATTGGCATAATCCTGCTGGGAGAGGTTCAGCAGTTCTCTCTGGGAACCCTGAACACACCAACAGTGAGCTCTAAATGATATCCCTGCTTATGCACTTAAAAAGGAGTGCATGCAGAACTAGGTTACACCACACAAAGCTGCTTCCCACCTCCTCCAGATCATCCAGCTCCTCCAGGCGAGTGCGAACTTTCTCTGAAACAGCCGATGACCCCGGACTGGGAGCTTTTCCTGGAGAGGTGCAGAACCAGTCATTCACTTAAACCAGGCGCAAAGCGCTGCTCTAATGGCTTCCTAAGCATTAAAAAGGACCAACTGGTATTCTACGAGATTTATCAAGTTAGTTTTTCAGGTCATTGCAGAACAAGCACACAACTAAAGCTTAGTCAGAACTTTTTAGTTATTTTATCCAGTAACAGCTTCCTGTTGACTGGCTGCAACTCAAACTCAAAGCATGATCACTCCGCCCCCGTGCTTCACAATTAAGTCTCTTTTCATTAAATTTTACATAGTTTTTCCTACAAACACACAGTAAAAAGGTACAAGAAAGACCAGCATGCCACAGTGACGCTGGATTATTCCATCCTCACAATATTTATCAGCTTGAGACTGATTATGTCTCTTTGTACTTAACCTGTTTGTTTCTGCCAAACCTCAGGCTAATAATGATTTCCTTTAGCAGAACATCTCCACTAAAGACACATTGTCATGAATATATGCAGACAGAAATAAGACATAAAGCTTTTCCACCCTGGAGCAACACATGTTGGTCTCGGTCGGTTACTATGGTGAGGTAAAACGGTGTCTTACCTCTGTCAGAGCCCATGAAAAGATTCTGCCAACACAAAGACGGGAAAATCAGAACATGGCTGCATTCAGGAGAACTTTTTACAGTGTATTCTAAACCAGAATATTTTTTTCAGCTACAATATTTAAACACAAATACAATCAAGTACAAAAACTTTATGACTTTAGTCTCGTTTACAGAATTTCCCTTCATTCATAGTTGGTCTGATCATGTAACACATCTGGTAAATTTATGTCCCTTCACAAAGTTACGCTGCTTTTTTCTGGCCAGTTTTGTCTTCAGATGGTGCTACGTTCATCTTACCTCACAAGTGGAAGGTTTTATTTTGCTATTGTGCTGCACAACGTATATAAATTATATTAAAGCATCAACATTTCCAGCAGGATCAGCACAGGTTTGTATAAGGAGGCAGCTTACTAAAGAGGTTCTGCTGCATGGAGCATGCACATGTGCAGAAATGCACTTTGGGGTGAACAAAAATCAGCTTCTCTGGCAGAGATGGGTCAAATTTGGACTTTTAAAATGATAAGTTTATGCTTTGTTTCTTATAGATAAGAACCGATTGAGCTAACAGATTCATCTCTTTAGATTAATGCATTTATTTTATAATCAATTTTACTATCTGACTTCTCCTTGAAAGTATTTTGAGACTTTGCTTATATGTGTCCATTTCTTCTCCAAACTAAAGACTGATTGTGAGATCTATGATTAATCTCCTGCATAATGGATTTGAAAATTAAACCTTGCTTTGATTGCCACCATTTAAAGCAGCATGCATATAACCTATACACATTTTGTTAAACAAAACCTTGATCCAAAATAAGCTAATTTAACTTTTTTACACATATACACACAAACACACTAATTAGCTACTTTATCCAGTACATATTGATTATTTTAAAGCATTTATTTACCAATATGAATGACCTGCATGTAATCCAACATTTGTAATTTGTTTTAATGTTAATTTAACATTATTCATCATTCATTTAACTGACTAAATGAATGAGATAATGTTCTACCAGCACTTTGTGTAATATGTGTTAATAATGAAGGCTAGCTGAGTGTGTTAATCCCTCCCCACACAAAAATATCTACTTGAATAGAGGTGTATATGTGCTGAAGAACAAGCTACTGCGGTCTCTTCCTGTTATTTTATTATAGACTCACAATGGAGAGCTTTTCTGTAGTGGTGAACCTGGCCAGGATTTCTCCTCGCTTCGAAGACCAAGGTTCAAAGTCTGATCCCACTGCCTCTTCCTCTTTCTCTCGCCTCTTCCTCCCAAGCTCCTGAAAACACAACATCATCTTCATCAGCTTAAAACCGTCCGTTTTTGTTTCAGTTATTCTGGATCAGCTGCTGCGTCTGTGGTGCGAACGGACCCCTGTGGAGCTGCTGCTTGATATGGCTGCAGGCTCACTGGCCGAGGCTGCGGCAAACATGGACAAGGGGTCGGTCCCATCCAGCATGGAGCTCAGGGGATCCGGGGGTGCTGAGGAAGAAGACGATGAGGAGGAGGAGGTGCTGCCTTTGCGGGTTCCACGCCGGGTCTTTGTATCTGTAACCTAGATGGAACGAAATGGGTTAAAAGGATGTGACACTGAGAGACCTAAACTTATCCAGTACAAGTGTATGCTGTTACCATGACAACTGATTGGATAGTGCACATTATAGGGTAAGGATTTAGACTATAATAACGTATATATACTACATCAGACAAACAGGAGAGAGAGCACCCATACCATGATGGGTTTGAGGGGATGATAGTCTCCAAACTCTAGCTGAGCCGCCTCAGGACGGCATCTCTGCAGCTCTGCATCATAGTTGCGACCGCAGGAACGCCTGTGCACATGAGAGACAGAAAGCAGCTCAAACACCTTTAGAGAATATGCAATTCAGGTTACAATGCTTACATAAATCCCTGTTAGGACATTACAGAGCTTTAGGACACAGGGATGAGTATGTGTGTTAGAGTTGTAGGTATATTTGGGACAGGAGGTATTGCATGCTGTTTTTTTTCCCACTCATAGTTTAACCAGGTGTTTTACAATAACTGGGGTGTAGAAACTGGATCAACTCTGAAAATAAAGTTTTGGAAATGCATAGTTGTAGCTGTAAAACACATTCAGAATATTAACCCTATTACATCTACACACAGAACAGAGATTTTTCTTCAAATAATTAAAAGCATATATGGTTTAGTTTCTGCCTTCACTCTTTTATAACCTCTTTTATGTTTATTCCAGCACATCTATAGCGACAGCAGTTGGGAAGCTATGGATTGTTTAACCCGTTTACACAACATAGAGCCAAATAGAACAGAGTGGGGCTTTAAATTTTGCCCTTTATGCAAAAATGTTCGTTTATTTGATCTGTGCGTAAAATAATAAATTGTTGGCAAAAAAAAAACCCAAAAACTGCATCTTACCACTGCACGGCAGCCATTTTTCCAGGTCATATGACGCCTCTAAACTTCCTAGTTAAGACAAAAATGGCAAAGCGTTGTTTATTTATATGTTATTAAGTGCCTTAATACATATTTATTGCTTAAAATGTTAGCACGTGTATTCCAAATACGTAATAATGTATTACAGCACCAACTGTGACACCAATAAATGTATTTTCGAGAGGTTTTAAAATACGCAACTTGCGCAAAATAACTCAATTTCCCAGCATGCATTGCTCACATCTAAGGACGCTTCCTTTCGATACAAAGACAAAATATAATGAAATGCGGTGTCACTCCGCATCATTTCGAGTCCCGAAATTGTTGGGATGTAATCACCAATTACCAAAGTAAGAATTGTTTTTCTTTTGCTTAAGCATTATTAAAAGTCACTGCCCCATCTACATATTTTTCATTTTAATGGTGAAATTTTAATAATTTTAATAATGACTTTAATTACTTTTGGACACGGCAGCATGAAAATCGTACCAGTTAGATTGACCTCTTAGTCAGTCTGCAATAATGAATGCAATAATAGTGGATTTTGTGGCAGTTTTCCTTTATTCAACTGTTTTTGTGTATGAAGCATGTTTGCATCTTTCAGCCTCAGCAGATAATAAACCCAATATCCAGCAAAGAGAAACCCGAACATGCATCAGGTTGCTGATGTCCTGACTAATGTTACAACACTACTGGCCTTAACACCATCGCCTCCGTTTGGAATATAATAATAATATAAGTTCCAGTGACATGTAACATTTAATGTATCTCAAATTCACAGAAATTATATATA
>JBAMHV010000023.1:15440176-15462311 GCA_037177535.1 Pseudomugil gertrudae
AGAGAGAGAGAGAGAGAGAGAGAGAGAGAGAGAGATAGATAGATAGATAGATAGATAGATAGATAGATAGATAGATAAATAGATTTATAACAAACCTAATGGTTTTGGCATCAATATAAATTTGAGCAGGTTATTGGTTGTTAGAGTAAATTCACCTTTAACACTACTGTGAACGAGCTGACTGATGGCCGCGTGAGGCATCCCGCATTATATATGGGTCTATGGGCCCAACAGCTGGTCTTCGGATATCCACGTCTGATTGGCTGAACAACATCACATGACTTTTAGTTCTTTTGGTACCATTGGTTAAATTGACTTAGTAAGCTGCGGTGTTTGCCTGGAAATTTAACTAACTTTAAACTATGATTATGGGAAAATGTGGAAGAATTACTAGTGTCATAAAATGAAATCTAAATAGGAAAAAAGCCTTAATATATGTAAAAGATACATGTCCTTCCCCAATGAGGATAATTATTTTTAAAAACTAAAGCTGATACGCGGCCTCAACCCAGCGCCTCAAAGCGAAGTTTATCTTAACAATGACCTGACTCTAGTGCTTTACCTCTCCTCTCTGTACTCTTGACCAGGTAAAGTAAGCTGATGTCAAGTTAAGTTCTCGACTGTATCATATTGATATTATTTCTTTTCTTTAAAAAAAAAGGGGGGGGGGGGGGAGGAATTGTAAAACAGCTAGGTGTTAGCTAGCTACCATTGAAGCATACTCTAGCTAATTGCTTTAGCACAAGAGTGCTTTCATTCTGGTTATTAAAATTACATGATACTTACATGTCGGCTTACAGTCAAATCAAATTATTTCAATGTGTTTATGGAACTTTTCTTGGCGTCTGTGATACATTTACAGCTGTTATTACCAGCGAGAATGATGTATATCTGTGTAGTCTTACAGATTGCTGACCACAGGGTGTGTAAAGGCCTGTCAAAAAGGCACATGACAAAACTTTCACTAACTGGTGACATATTGTTGACAATATTTTCATCCAGAAACAGTTTTAAACCAATAACAAGTCGTTCGTTTTATTAATTTGGACTAAAATTAACTCAATCTCACTAATGTCTTTGACATTTTTTGGTTAAAATAAATCAGATGACACCAGGGTCCTGTTTTCTGTCACGTGATCAAAATGCAATGCAGTGTCTCTGTAGAGCAAAATCCTGATTAAATGTAAGCATTGTTTACCTTTTTGTCTGTTGTAGTTACAGCTAATAGTAAAGAAAGACGGTAAGTCCTGGTCTGGCTATGCTCTCTGCTAACATCTATCATTATTAATGCAATCCTTTTTTGGAGAATGTAAACAAGTCTTATCGCTGTAATCAATCCCTAGTTTCATGAACGATGCCTCAGGATCAGGTAGCCAATTTATTTCCTCCTTAAGACATTCATCGCTTTGCATTTCCCTCTTACAGGGTTACCACTCTGCACCTCCCCCCTTAATTTCTTGGCACTTTTTTGGCCTGCAGGCCTGGATTTGTTGTGAATTATTAAGAAGAGAGGTAGTTTTGTGGGGGTATAACTCATTACCTGATCGCCCCATCGTCATTCGCTGTGAGGGACAAATGTCTAATAGGGAGATGCTGTCATGATACTTGAATAACTTGAGCGTTTTCTAGGACAGGAAAAGCTTTCTAGGAGGTACACTCCCATGTGTTGTCTCGTCCTTTGGATCGAAGCTCCTCTGTGACCTTCTCTGGACGAACTTCTGCTGAAGGAGACTGGGATGGAGAACTCTGCTGCCAACAGGCTCCATTATGAGGAGCTGCTGTTTTATGCAGCATGTGTCAGTAACTGCTGGTCGTTGTGTCTGTGTATTTGTGTGTGTGTTGAAGGCAGAGTGTTCAGGAGGGGTGGTGGTATGCGTATGGGCAGCAGCTGGAGGTGGCAGCTCTCCCGAGCTATGCGTCTTGGGCTGCGCTGGTGCCGGCTGTGCCGCCTACAGAGACTATACCAAGGTGGAGGGAGCAAACTGTGGATCAGCACCAGGAGGTCTGAAGTGTGGGAGTACAGCAAGTTGTTGCTACGTTCGTTATATTACAACAGTCTCACCAACTCTGACACTCTGCTGGACTGTGCGTTTGAGCCCGTCTACTGGATTGTGGACAATGTGACCCGCTGGTTTGGAGTGGTAAGCTTCTTCTCTCCTACATGTCTCCACTGGTAACATTTTTTTACTCACTGTCCTCTGTTTTTTAATCTGGCAGGTCTTTGTCACACTAGTTATCCTTCTCACCACCTCAGTTTTGGTCATCGTCTACCTGTTTGTCCTGCCCACAATCCTCAGCACTTACCCGGCGTACTGGATCACCTGGCACCTCAGCTGCGGCCACTGGCTTCTCATCATGGTGGTCTTCAACTACTACAAGGCTGTTACCACTTCCCCAGGACACCCGCCTAAGGTACAAAACTGTTTGAAAACTATTTAATTTTATTGATTTTTAAGGTTATTGTTGGATTTAAACAAAAAAAACAAGAGATGTGTAATAAAATTATATTTAAAGTTTAATTTTAGTTGTTTTTATTTTTTAATTTGTTTTTGAAATGAGAAATTATAGTAAATATGTAAACTACTGAAACTTTGATGAAATAAGACTAATTAAACATGGATTTATTCTGACTAAAAGTACTATGCAATTAATTGCATGTACCAAAAATCTATATACATCTAAAAATGTGTGTAATAAAATGCCATTAATAGATAGATATATAAATATAATAGGTTCTTTGTGATGTATCAGTCCTAATAGCATAAGTTATTATAAAATTATGTGAATTATTACACATGTCAATCTGAAAATCCTACTTTTTAAGACACATTTTAACTTAATTAGTTTTTATTTTGACGGCACGGCAGGAGATCCAGCTGTGAAAGATTGTCTTTAAACCTTAAATCACTCTAAGATCACGATGCAGTCTCTCTCTTGGTATCGTCTCACTACAGGACAAACCTAATGTCCCCTCAGTCTCCATGTGTAAGAAATGTGTCGCTCCAAAACCACCGAGGACCCACCACTGTAGCATCTGCAACATGTAAGCTCATCCAGTAATACCAGTGTGAACCAGTGTGAACCACTGGCCAATGGGGAATCTCTCTGTTATAATCTTTTAATGTTTTATTTTAATGCTACAGGTGTGTCCTGAAGATGGATCACCACTGTCGTATCCTTTTACCTTACAGAAAGCAATAAGATGGATTTAGTTTGATACTTTCTGATGCTCCTCTTGTTGTTGTTGTTGCTTAACTGGAGATTTTCTAGCTTGGCTGAACAACTGTGTGGGCCACTCAAACCATCGCTACTTCTTCTCTTTCTGCCTCTACATGACCATGGCCTGCATTTACTGCAGCATCAGCAGCAGGAACCTGTTTGTGGAGGCTTACAATGCAGTAGAGGTGAGACCATTGCCCCCTCACCAGTACCATAAACTCAGTTTAGCCAAAGAGCCACTTTATTAGGTACACTTTGCTAGTGCTGGGTTGGACCCAGTTGTTTTGGCTTTCAGGAAACGTTTCTCAGAGATTTTGCTCCATATTTACATAATATGACACAATTACTGCAGATTTGCTGGCTGAACATTTATGATGAGTCTCCCATTAGCTGCTCTGTTGAATGGCGATCTGGAGGCCATGGGAGTGCAGTGAACTCCTCATCGTGTTGAAGTTTATCTGAGGTTTGTGAGGTGGTGCATCATCTTGCTGGAAGTATGCATCAGAAGATGCTACACTGTGCTCATAAATGGATGGACATGGTCAGCAGCAGTACTCCGGTAGGCTGTGGTGGTTAAATTAGTCCCATTCATTCAAGAAAATCCCATTTTTCCTCGTTCAGATGATCCATTTGAACTTCAGCAAGTAGTCTACCATGTGATTGGCTGTCTGTGGTGTACCTATTAAAGTGGCTGAATGTATGATGATGTGTTGAACAGCAGCACCTGTCAGGTAGCTGTAAGAAGGCAGAATTTGAGCTCTGTTGGCAAATGAAGAGTGAAATATGAGACCTGAATATGATCCTCTGCCTTATCAGAGGGCACCATCTGGTAAGTAAACAACTTTGAGGTACTTTGGCCTCAACTTGGGAAGATGCCTCATGTTTAGTTTATAAATATGACGCATCTATTTTGTTGGTTTCAGACGTACTATCAGACACCACCTCCAGACTACAGCTTCAGGGAAAGCACGGCTCATAAAAGTATCATCTTCCTCTGGGTACTGACCAGGTGAGCAACACATACATGTAGATCAGGCCACGCAGACGGAGCGGGTTGACATGTCCCCGTCTCCCCCTGCAGCTCGGTCGCAGTAGCTCTGGGAGGACTCACGCTGTGGCACGCCGTGCTCATTGGCAGAGGAGAAACGAGCGTGGAGCGCCACATCAACCGCAAAGAAGCCAAAAGACTGAAGGAGAGGGGCAAGGTGTGCTGTCTGACTGGGCAAAGTCTGAATGTGTGAGGAGAGATGATGTGACAACAGCTGTCTGTGTTTGCTTGCTTCCAACATAGGTGTTCAGAAATCCATACCATCATGGGAGAATACACAACTGGAAGGTGTTGTTTGGTGTGGAAACTAAGAGGTGAGTTTAACAACTTTTTTAGGAGTCTAAATCAACTTTGGAGCATCTTTATTTCCATAGATTAACAGATGAACTGCATATTTCCCATCAAGACCAAAACCTCATGTAATGATGGGGATCTGCATACATATTGAATGTATGGTATTTAACTCGTGCTCCACCTCCATCAGGTTTTCTGATGCACTACATGGGGCTGTTTAGTAGTTGAAGACAGAGAGGTTGACTGGAACAAACTGGTTAAATGAAGTGTTGAGTTTCAGGGAACTTTGTTCAGACTATTAACTTAAATCGTGATGTAGAGTTTGTTTATTCTAAAATGATGACTAACTTAACTACAGGTTTAACTTGTTCTGCTTTTTTTCTCCCGTTCTTCAGTCAGTGGTTCACACGGGTCCTCATACCATCCAGCCATCATCCCATTGGTGACGGTATCATGTGGGACTGCACTTTCACCAGGACGGACCCCATGGCCATCTGACTTTTAGACGCTCTGCTTAAAATCTGCTGTAGAGTGAATGGCTGCTGCTGGTCGGCGACTAGATGCTTCTACCAGTCACTACTAAAGACAAGTGCGAGTTGTTGGCCTCTTTTGCACGGTTGCCAAGATTTTTTAAAAGGATAAATGTGCTGTGGTTGCATAGGTGCTGACTAGTGAGTAAATACACATGCCATTTTATCATATTAAAGCTGAGAAACCTGGGTACAGTTATCTAGTGATGTAGAGGAGTGTGGGTGCAGACGTCCTCTCAGAGCAGGTCTCGTTTACAGTGATGTAAAACATATAATCATGTTGAACTATTAAACACCAGGCATCTCAGATTCAAACTATTTCCTCTCGGCTTATTTAACGTTCATTAAACACCATTTTGCTCCCAGAGGAGGTGTGTGTTTAACATGTGCAGAGAGTAAATCATGTCATTTAGCAGGTCTCCTGTGATTTAAATGTGTTTGCAGCTACAGTTGTACTGTGGTGTGTAAAGCGTGTGAGCCGATATCCTGCTTTCAGGTGCCAAGCAAGCTAAGAAAGAAAGATTTTATATGTGACATGAATCTTTTGATGAATATTTTAGGTAAAAAGGAGAACTAACTCTGGTGTGTGTGTGTGCCTTGTTTGGATGTTGTGTCGTCTAAATGGTTTTAAGGGGTTACTGTGAAAAAAGATACCAAACTTAATTCCCCTCAAAGTTTTCACATATCAGTGACATTGTGATGGATTTGTAGTTGCCATAGAAACATGAAATGCAGCTGTTATGTAATCTATAAGCAGTAGGAGCTGTGCTCCTCTCTGAGATGTTTTTTTTTTTTAAATAAAACAAGTTTTTCATTATTCTGGTTTCAAGTGTCTTTATTTCCAGGTGATATTAAATTGTTAAAAAAATTATCTGAAATGTTATATTAGGTTTGACATATTAAACAGTCTTATTTCCTTGGCATTAACTGAATGACATCCAAAACTGACCAACTGTGATACAGACACCTTGGTGTAAATGTGGACATGTCAGACTTACTGGTCACATGTCAGACTTACTGGTCACACGTCAGACTTACTGGTCACATGTCAGACTTACTGGTCACACACCAGAAGCAGAAAGTACTCTAATGAATGCATTGTGACTGTCGGTGAATTAGCATGAAAAGTTTGGGAGAAAGTGGAACAGTTGGCACTTTAAAATGTTCCCGTTTAGCAGCTCTATCAGCTGCTGCAGGGCTTTACTGCAGTTAAACATTAATAATAATAAAGCTTAGAGGTCCTCTGGTTCACTGCTGCTCTCATTCACACATCATGGATGAATTTCCTTCTTTCCAGACTGATAACGGAGTCGCAACTTTCTTCACACTGGAGCTGATACTTCCGTGTTTTCTCCGGTAAACAAGCTGCTTGTTTTCACTGAAAGCTCAGCTGATAAATACTTAATGTTATTACACAGTTTTTACCTGCCCAGCTTTCCATCTGAACGTTTTCTGTGACTATCATATAACCGGATAGAAAACACACAGAGTGTATGTTGTATATCAGCAGGAGGCTAATCAATGACTTGTCTGATAACAGGAAAAGCTACGAGCTGATAAATCAGCTAAGCACGAGCGTCTGAAAGGATCTATAAAATAAATGAGGATTTCAGTTTTGTAATATTGTAGGTAAAACATCCAGTCAGTGCTGATGAGCTGGACAACCTTATTTTATTATTCCAACTTGGACTAAACTCCTTAGATCCATTTTTTTCATCATTCTTTGTGCGTTTATAAAGATACAATCAGGTAAAACAAAAGCACTTCTGCATATCGAGGAAGATGAGGAAGGGGAGAAGGATGGTGGTTGGTGAGACTGCAGAGTGGGCTGCACAGCTTTAGCACTCGTTTGTGGGGCTTCTTCTGAATTAATATGAGGTGTAAGATCACCTTCCTCCAGGACTTCCCAAGAGGAACCTGTGGCATCAGTGAAAAACAGTACACTGAATCTATATGTAACAGCTAATACCCATCCAGTGAAAGCTAAACCCTGTAAACAAACAAGGTGTGATCCTCACCACTCTCCTCTGGCTCGAACTGCTTCTCTCCTCACCAGCCTCTTCTGGTCGTCTAGAGGCTGAGCCAGTGCTCGCAGCACTCGCGCTCTGAATGGCAAAACCTGAATGACACAGCGCCAAACGAAACACAGATCAGCTACAGGTTCGGACCAAATGCACATTTTCAGGCATTTGCCTGCAAATATCACAGTCTATGAATAAGGCCTAAGTCAGGGGGTTTTCACTGAATGACGAATAAGTGTGCAACTGAACCCTACCTCATGCGCAGGGAAATTAGAGAGGGCATGAACGCATCGTATGGAGGCGATCCGTACCTTCTGTGATGGAAACAAGTAGTAACACTCAGACGTTTTATGCGTAACCAGACACCGATGGTGTCTCGTAACAAACAGCAGAAGCGCGTCAGGTAGATACAGGGACTCACTGACCATAACTGGACTACAGATGAGAGCCAGCAATCGATTAACTAAAGCCTCCAGCTGCTGTATGAGAACTGGTGGTGGGTTGATGAGGACGGGCTCCAGACAGGACAGCGTGGACAGCTGGACACCCTGATCGGGACAAGTCAGAGCCTCCAGCAGCAGAGAGAGTAACTGGACAGAGGACAAAAAAAAAGTTACCAGTCAAATAATCACATTTGAACAGACTGAAGCCATCACATCCAACTTACCGCTGGTAGTTCAGTCACTTGAACCTGCTTTGGCAACTTATTGACTATGTTGGACAGAGCTTTCAGGTAGTTTGACTTCTTTTCTGGAAATAATTATTCACAGTGATTAAATCGATTACACATGCAGGGTAATGCTGATCATCAGGTTTTATGTACGAGGACAAAAAGGAAACAGAAACCTGTCCTCATCAGGTTTTAACCTCTAATAATAACAGTTCCTATTACAGGATAATGCCCGTCCTTTTTCTACCCCCATTTCCATCTTCTGCACACTCCTAGCTCATCCAGACCAGGACATCCCAGCCAAGACACAAAGTGTCTCCAGTATGTCCAGGTTTTTCTCTGGGGACTCTTCTAGTGGTGTTTCCAGAGGGCATCCAGATGCACGAGCCACATCTGCTTCCTCTTGATGTGGAGGAGCAGCAGTCCTCCCTGAACCCCTCCTTCACGGCTGTTGGTAAATGAGATCTTTGCCTTTTATCTCCACTGCTTTTCACTGCACAGACACAGCGATCTCTTGCTCCATTCTTTCCTTATTTGTAATTCCTGCACCTGTGGAAGAGCTCTTTCCCACCTGGTGAACACACTAAGCCCTTTCTGACTGCGGACCATATGGAGGTGTCGATCCTCATTCCAGCCATCCTTCACACACACCTGAACCCGATATGATATCAGGCTTTGATGATGATGTGGAGAAATTCTGGCCCACTTTAACATATTATGTAAAGAAAAATAGGATCCCTAATCACCAGCTGTCCCTTCAGAGTTTGCAGTGACACTGCTAAACGATTCATACTTTTATTCTTTTAGTAATTATACTATGAGGAAGTTTAACTTGCTAACTAAGACCCATTGACTGACTTTGTTAAACTTTCATTGTACAATGATGGACTCCAGCTTGTTTGGAAATGATCTTATAACACTTCCCCAGATTGATGCTCAGCAACAGCTGCTTCTTCGTGTTAGCACACACCTGGACACTCCAGACCAGAATACTGCCAAAATGAACAACAGAGCTGCACACACCTGCCAATAATGAACAAATAAAGTGCATAAGATCAGCAGCACTAGGCTGCTACCCTCTGAACTCTCTAAAATGGGAAGCTGATACTAAATAATCACACTCGAATATGGAACTTTCTCCCTCATGAGACCTGATGAGGATCAGATTTGTTATGTTATACATGCAGTATTTAACCTGTAGGAGGGTTTCTTGACTGCATTGTTTCAAAAGCAGAGCCTCTTCCTACCTTGCGACGCAGCGTTGAAGCCCTGGACCAGCTTGGCTGAATTCTCGCTGAAGAATCGCTGCCGGTACATGATGCGAACATCAGCGTGGCAGCTGCGGTTCAGGACGTCAGCAGAGTCGCTCATCAACAGCGAGAAGCTGTCGGCTGCCATTGGGCCCAGATCGGTGTCATCCAGGAGGGAGAAGATCTGTACGGTACACAGAGAAGTTTATCACATTACCACTGAGAATAAAGGTGCTCTCTGTATCATTCTTTGCTTTTACCTTGTCAGTCAGTGCTGTGAAGAGAGGGTGGTACCGCAGCAGAAGAGCCTTGGCAACCTGGAGACATGACGGTGTTTCCAGTTAATATTAGAGATTTTAAATGATTATCTAAGAACTCAGAAAGTATCTGTGCAGACCTGAATGACTCTAAACATAGAGAAGCAGAGTGACTTACCCAGATCAGAAGTGTGAAGGCCTGAGCGCGCACTGGAGAGGAAGTACAGTCCAACTCGCTACTCACTCTCCTCATCATCCTCTCAATTAAACCGTTCAGAGAATCCCCTGAATAAGAAACAAGAACATCCCAGTCTGACCACATGCTGTATCTCAGTGACGAGTTTAAACACACAAAACTCACCCTGAGGCCTCTTGTTGACCAGGCCAGCGAAGCACTTTGCAGCAGATGTGTAGGACAGCAGGTGGCTGCAGGTGCAGCTCATTTCCTCCAGCCCAGACAGTAGCTGCTCTATGCGGGGAACCTCCACCTGAGTGGCAGGAAACAATGTCAGACAACAGCTTCTGCAACGTCAAACAATGACGGGATGTGTGAGACTGACCGAGCGAGGGGCCGTACACACACAGGCCATGAGCAGGCAAACCAGCTGGGATTGGCTCCATAAATCCTCCTGCTGCTTCTGGAAAATATCAGACAAGTATCAGAAAAGTAGTTTAATGTAGTCTGCCTCTGCATAAGCAAACATGAGAAACCCTCCACATCAGTCATCAGATTATGATGTAAAATAAATGTATCAACAGATATAATAAAGGCCACGCTACCACAAACAAAAACAGAATAAATAACATGCAGATCACCAGTGACCGAGCAGTTTTCTCATCAGCATCTTATTAGGCCATTTTTCACAAGCACCTACAAAGCCCGGCTCCATTTCAGCCAACACCACACTAACTGGTTCTGATGGTTTCCATTACAACTGAGGCGTATCGTAAAGTCATTTATTTCCAACACACACGGCACAACAGCGGAGGAAGTCGATGCCATGTTTTACCTGCTGCTTGTAAACAGCAAATGGCTCCATGAACAGAATCATGAAAAGCCTTTATGCTGCTGCCTGCTGATACCACACAAAGTTATCAGGAGTTGCTCTCATGACACATCCTGTGACGTCAAATTCTGGCCAACAGTGGCCTGCAAACTGTACACTTTCAGCCACGGTACATTAAAAACATCCTCTCTAGCAGGGTTTAGCAAAGAACAGAAGAACCTCTACACAGTATATATGAGAACACAGAATAAGTGGAATAATGTATGTATTACACTGGATAAGATGTTATAAATAACCAGTCTCATGCAAGGTGTTGTATCTATGTAAAACGTACAGGGTTAGGACAGTTATCTAGTCCACACACACACGTAACACACCCTGAGAAGCTGGATGTGCGAAGGGAAGGAGTTGTCGGGCAAAAAGGAGACGTTGCCATCCAGGAAGAGAGAGACCGCCCTCGACGCCGTCTGGCCTGCCAACCTGAGGACATGAAACAGCTCAAGAGGAAACCATACTTACACATCACAAAACCACACGCCATCGAATGCATCGCACAAACTTATCAGAAAGTGTGATGAGAAAACAGAGGAACTGAAACCCACGTCTCTAAAGTACAACAGAGAAATAATACAACAGAGGTTAAAGCTGATGCAGCCTCACGGTTCACTGGGTTCAGACAAAGAGCTTCACAGTGGAGGCGGATCAATAAGTACAGAAACAGATTATAGAGAGTTTGTACTGACGAGGGCTGCAGCCTCGAGCAGGAAGTACTGATGATAGAAGCCATCGCAGACAGGGCTGCCTCATCTACCAGAGGGCTATGATGATCAGATGACCTGTCAACTGCAAGACACAGACAGGAAGCCTCACAACATGTACATCACCCTCGCTGTTTTTTAATATGGCTGCTGCAGGTGTGGAGGAAAAAAGATGATGCTGAGATACTTGTTGAGACTGAAATGTAAGATTAGAGGGGAAAGTTAGAGGAAAGCGCTCACCCTGCAGGGCTGCTTGCAGCGCTAGAGACAGCAGGCGTGGGATGATGATGTCATGGAAACATCGCCCTGTGTCCTCGCCATCCTGAACCTGCTCTGCTATTCTCTGAAGGCTACGGCATGCTAGGACCACATCTTCTAGAGAAAAACCGCTGCCTGAAATAAAGAATTTGTTTCTGTCATATGTCTGGGTTACATTGTTATGGACATGTGAATGATATTATACTAAAACATCGCTTTAAATTAACAGGACACCAACCTGCATGTGCTGAAATGAGGACCTCCAGGAGGACAGGTGTGCTTTTGTGGACGACACTGGGCTGGATGGACACTGCAGCCAGAGCAGACATACACTGCCGGCGCACTGCATGATGGGAATGCTGCTCAGAAGATTCCCTTTGATCTAAAATCAGAGAGTGGACGATCAATTAAAGGCATGAAATTCACTGATAGATAACTTATCAGAGCAATGTTTGCACATGCTCACCACAAAACATCTCCTGCTTTAGTCTGGGGATGAGTTTAGTAATGAAGACCGCTGGATGCAGCTCAGCTAAAGCTCCCGCACACTCCACCACAGCAACACTGCAGACAGGGGCATGACGAAGACACGAGAGATGGGCGTTTAGCTTTAATTCTGCAGGAGGAAGAAAATACACAGTCTGTCCCTCATGAGCTGACCTGACTCTCTCATCCTCCTCAGTCAGCAAAAGCCTGATCAGGTGATCCACAGCCAGCTCGATGTCCGAGTCCAGCAGCAGACCTGAACCGCAGGGAGAGAATATTTAGGATGCTTCAAGCACTAGATGAAATAAGCTGTAAATGCACCAAGATTGGTGCCACTCGCCTGTTTGTTGTGCCAGTGAGCTGAGCAGAGAGGTGGCGGTGATCTGCAGGCTGGAGTTGCTCTCAGCGAGAGCGGAGAACACCATGCTGCACAGAGGCGCTCTGTAAGCTGAAAACACGCTTTCATCTGAAGCGAAATGAAGAAAAAAGGAGAAGACAGGGACAGCAGGATGTTTTAGACACAAAACAAGACACACTGCCTGGGTATAATAACACAAAGAATATATTCATAATATGAATAAATGCACAGGCAAAATGACATTAATACTGTCATCAGTAATGTAACAACATGGACACGGATTAACCTTTAATACTTTCCCTCTTAATCCGCTTGGAGATATTTAGATAACAGAGGAAGTATGGCTACAAATCTTAAAAAATAAATAAGTGACTTCAAATTCTTCACCATGGTAGTGAAGCAGGATTTTTTCTGTATTACTTCTACGGTCTTATTAGAAGTCATGTGGGTGGTCTCTGCAGACTATTTCAATGCTTTACTGATAACATTTTCATTAAACTTTAACAATTAATTACAGAAACTTTGAACACAGTTTAGATTTTATCTGCATGTACTTTAGAAAACTTCCTGAAAGCCTCAATAAAAGATCAAAATCTGCAGAAATCCAGATTTTTAAGCAAAAAAGCCAAAACAAATCCTCCTCCTGGAAGCTTTTAGAAACATTTTAAACCCAATTTACAACACGGAAACATTGAGCCACCCATTGTGACTTCACAGTTAAAGGTAAATGGGATGAATACATCATTATCCACTGTGCACGCCAGATGAGTTTAAATCTGGGGGAGTATTTTGTTATTGTCCTGGCATTTAAAAGAAATGCAAAGTTACAGAAACAGAAGTGAGCACCATGCAGCTGCAAGCAGATGATGAGATGCAGAAACAGAACAACAGTGAATGCAACACTCACCGTTATCTGAGGACTGACAGGTTTTTACCGACTGCATGAATCGCTGCACCACCTCCAGCAGCGTCCGTCTGTGGGAACACTGCCCACAGAGAGGAAAATGATTATGTTGGCATGACAACAAAATTCAGCTGCAGGACTAAATGATAAAACCAGTGAATCCAAATAGCTTTTGTTGAGCTGAATAAACCTCAGTGGGTCCTACCTGTGTTCTGCTGTTGTACTGCTCAATGAGAGAGGGCATAACAGCAGCTGCTATGATGTGACTCGCCCTGTTGGAGCCTCTGCAGGAGGCCTGGAGCAGCTTGGCGCTGGGCCATACCAGCTTCAAGTCGGGCTCACACAGGTGATGCTTGCAGTCTGGAACAGCATTGCATTTTTCATTTCACAAAAGAAAACAGTGACACGTTGCACAGTGGTTAACTAACACCATGCACTCATTGCACAGGTCACAGAGCTGCAGCTGACCTGTGAGAATGAGATTTAGGAAGGTGCATAGAGAGTCGTCGGAGTCAGAGGTGAGGATTGAGCGAGACAAACAGGAAGTGAGTGCGGTTAGAGCAGCGAGGGCTGCAGACTCGATCTTCTCGCTGGATGTTTGAAACACCTGCAGTGAAGCAAACACAACACAAGCTGTTTGCTCTCCCTGGAAGGGTTTCTAGATTTCATTAGTACATTTTTACAAACTTTTTAACAAAACCTGAAATCCAAACTGAAATGCCTTAAAAGTCATAAAGATAACGAGGTTCTCTTTTTATTCTAACATGGATTGTGTTGAAATTGAAACACTAGTACTATTTAGTGTATTTCTTCTTTATTTTTGCATATAAATACATGAACAAGACCCACCTCTCTGCGGAGTGATGCCCACAATCCCTCAAGGAAATCAGCCAAGTCTCTGTGCTCATACTGTGTCACACAACCAGTCTGAAACACAGAAACAAGCTGAAACGTTGTCTCCAAGCGGACGCACAGAACTGTTTTAAGCTAGTTGAAGTGAAACACACTTTATTAGCCACAAAAGCAAAACCATATTACTGCAGTAATAAAATAAAACTGGTGGGAGAGTACAGGAGGAATGCACCGAAGCTGAAGCAGCCTCTGAATGAACACACTTTGTTTTATATTCACTGTTGTCTGCAGCACTTCTCCAGGTTTTCCAGAAAGTTCTGAAGCTTTTATGAGTTATAGATTTTTTAGATGCATTTCTCACCAGAGTCTGCAGCGAGTCCAGCTTGGCACTCTGAACCTCCGAGTCCAGCTTCTCAATGATGAGCGGTAACAGAAACTGTAAAAAGAAGCTTGAGTTACATTTACTGTTACCAAATCGCTTTAAAATCTGTAAAGCTGACACATAAGCACATAATTATCTAACCTCTGCAAACTTTGGGGTGCCGGTAAGGACAGCCCTTAGCGCCTGAATCAGGTCCTCTTTGGTGATGCCGTGGGGGTCGTTAGGAGGCTGAATGAAGGATAAAGATTAAAAAACACATAAAATGCATTACATTTGTTCACATAGGGGATTAGAAAATAACCAGTAAGGTCTCCACAAACGCTTGCTACACATTCTCCAAGTTATTTCCAATAAATGACCCCCAGAGTCTGGCTGCAGTGCAGAACAAACAAACAGAAATATCATTTTCTCTTAGTGCTACACAATGTGAAACCACAGAGATAATCTAACTGTATGTAGCAGCCTGAGCTGAAGACAAAGCAGCAGTCTGACCACTCTTCTCCAACAGCAAACACAAATTCATTTCACCTCTCCTGAACCTCCTCATTCCATATCTGCAACAGCATAACTTCCACAATGACCATGCTGATGAGCTCTCTCTTGGCCGTGATGCACAAATTATGCTCATGACATAAAAATATGTCCTGGTTGCTGCGTGACTGCAGGCCAATTTACACACACGCCTTTAAGTTCATATCAAGCTAAACTTTCTGCGTATAAATGACTGAATGAGCTGGTTCAACTAGCTGCACCTACACCTGCACGGTTGTATTTGAATACTGAATTTCCCTCCGGGGATGAATAAAGTATTTTTGATTTGATGTGAAAGATACAGCAACGGACTCGTAGCTTTGTGTCAGATGATCCTGTGCTGCTGTAGTTATTCCAACACTGATAGCATCAAACCACAAAAGCAAGTGAACAAAAATATTTGGAATTTATGCTAATCAGCTATCACGAGACAATTATGCTGAGGATCAGTTTATTTACGGTCATTTTTTCTTTAAATATGATGTTTTATGATGTCCACTCTGACAGGATTGTTGCTGGGATGCATCATTCTTACATCAGAGTAAAAATAAAACAGGTCAGAGACAAAACTACGTTATGTAAGAGATCATAAGTCCTGTTGAAATCTACTGCAATAATGTCCAGTGCATGCATGCAGGAAACTGTAAATCACAACTGTGTCTCTAACAGTGTCATGCTGTCGTAACCAGGTGGGTAAACAGGAACTTACTGGGGTAAAGTCGATGGGGAAATAGCATGATGTTACTTCAAACAGCTCCTCTGTGAATTTACCTGGGACAGCAGACGGGAAGATGCAAAATGGTTACATAAGAGAAAGGGAGCGATACAGAGGAGACAACACTGGGAAGGATGCTCTGTGTGTCCTTACCTAGATCGTAACCTCTGAGAATGATGTTTTTGGCTATCTGGAAGGCTAAAAGGAGGTTGCGAGGATCCCTCTCTCCATCCATCGATTGGACAAAACCAAACACAAAGTCAGCCCCCAAACCCTTTAGCTCTGTGGAAAAGCAACACGGGGATTTGTTGCTGTCATTAAGTAGAACTGAGAGATGCTTGTCACCAAACTTTAGACAATATTTGGCAAATTATTGCACGAGAGAAAACAAGCTGACCTGAATTGTGCGACACACATTTTACTGAAAATCTGAAGGAAGATAGAGACTACTATAGTGCTCTGCTGATCTGCATAAAACATGCTAAAAATGTTAGTTTTACATTACAGAATAGAATTTCTAGCTATTCACATAACCAGTGATTCACTTAAACCACCACTGTCTTTAACATAAAACCTTCCTGTTCCCTTTGGCAACATGTTCAGTCATCAACAAAGTTCCCATGAACTCAAACCCGCCCATTCTTTCTTACCAGCCTCTCTGGTTTCCATGAGGTTGATGAGCAAGTTGTAGACGCAAGCTCTTTCTGCAAGCATCAGCGACTGGGGGTGGGGATATAAGGAAATCATACAGCTTTAGCTCTTGACACGGTTATTTCTGATGAGTCAGCTTTACTTCAGAAATATGTCTAATAACAATTAAGATGCTTAAGAGAACACAGAGCAAACAAAAGCAACATTAGGATGATAACACATGTGTGCATGTGGGTGGGTTTGTGCATCATAGAAGTAAAGGGGCAGCTCACGGCTTTATATCGGTTAGTAAATCTTCCAGGTTTTTCGTTTTAATAAGCAGAAAACCTGTGGCAGCAAGCAACTAATTTACTGTTTATTTCTGATGATCAGCTGTCAATGAATTGATCTGTTAAATTGAGACAATGGAAAAAACTGCTTTGGTGTGTCCAAGTCCAGTCCTCAAGATTTACTCTCCAGTAGCTTTTAGAAGCGTCGAAGAAGAGTTGTATCTGAGTCAAATGAATGTCTGGAGAAAGGATGCATTTAAATGTTGCATAATAGTACATCTTCAGGACTAGACATGAGCAGCCCTGGTTTACATTAAGGCTCGATAGCAGCATTTGATCCTCACCTGTACATGGACATCCTGAAACAAGGACCTCAGCATTAACACAGCTGAGCCGGGAGGTAATGCTTTAGATTTTGTCTGGAAATATATGAGAGCAAGGACACAAATGCATATGAACTCTTATCGTGTTATTATTCTGCAAATGCTGGATGTTTAATGTAAATGTAATTCAACCTATTTGTTAGAGTGACTTACGAGAGCTTGGAGACCCCGTAAAACAGGCGGCGTGATGATGTAATGGTCTTTGAGGCGATTTTCATAGAAAGCAATAAGTACTTCCACTGTGGAGTAAGTGAGACAGCAGAAATGTAATGATGGCAACAAGTTTCATGCATTAACGCAGGACAACTGACTCTAATTCGACTTTTTAAAAGCCTTTTTTCACAGTCTTTATGAAGTTTTTTTCCCAATTTGCTCATAACACTGAAAAGAAACTAGAGGAAATGCACCTTCTCTTTCTGTGAGCACTCCATAGCACTCCTGTAAAACTTCAGAAAGAAGCTGGACTCCTCTGGTGCGAGTTTGAGGCTGAGAGCTGGTCAGACTGAGTCTACAACATGAAAGCAAAAGAAAGAAAGACAGAAAGAAAAATTGCTAATGGAAGAACTACTCAGGGTCTAAAAAGATGATATAAATAAGAATACTGCTTAAAGGATGGTATAGATTTCATTAAAATCATATTTTGACATTGTCACTATATTGAAAATGTCATAAAAATGCTAATAGGTTACCCAAGTGCTTCCACTAGCTGTAGTATTGTAAACAGTCCATCTGTTACACCTGCACATAAGAGAAAAATGGGTAAAAATGAGTTAACTGCAGCAAGAAAATTATTTTTTTTAATAACTTAAAACACATAAACAAATAAAGAACATATACATAACCTAGCTACAGATAAACCAGTTGTAACGATAGGTTTAAAGATAATGTAGCAGGGTTTATTGAGAGGATGCTCACACGCGGACCCAAACACAGCAGCTAGCAGGGTGCAATCGGTTAAACCACACAAATCAAAGGTTGTATTCAGTTACAGTCGACTGACACTGTAAAATCATGATTAGATGTATTTGTATATAATGCTGTTATGGCGAAAACATTATTATACTATCCCACGATGTTTGTATTTCGTTATTTGAGGTCGTAACACCACACACAGGATGTTGTGACGCTAACTTAGCTAGTTAACCATCATGTCCTGTTGCGCATCCTTAAAGCTTGGCTCAAAAGCCTCTTTCAGACGCACTCTTTAACAGAAATGTCGAGCAAGGTATGGGGAAGGCTTGTTTACCCTTTGCTACGTCTTTTGCCTTGCTGTCCTGTAGTCCGGAGACAAATTCCTCCACTAGAGACAGCAGCAGGGTACTGTCCGCAGCCATCGTGTTTCTGACACAACTTGGCACTGCGCATGCGTGAAAAGTTGACTGTGTAAAGAAAAAAAAATACATTAAGCAGCACTCTGGGTATGAATATATAATAATAATAATAATAATAGCAGACAATAAAAACCAAGTCGTTGTAAGATGTGTATATTTTGGAGAAAATGTTAATAATTTGTGGTTATTGTAGTTTTTTTGAAGAGGTGTCGGAATTCCAAAAGACAGCCATAGCTAACAATTCCCATGAAATTATATTGTTAATGTGTGAAGTAAATACGTTGTCAAACAATTTCGTTACAAGTAAAAATACTACAAGTGAGTTGTTAATATAACTGGAAGTATAGTCAATTAGACCTACTTAATTAATACGTAAAAAAATCTCAAAATAAAAAAAGGTGTCCTCTAAGATAACTGTTTCATTATGCTGTGGACTCACGCAATAAAGACTTTACTGTTGTGGATTGAATGGACGCTCATTTAAATTATATTTTTCAAAGACCTACAACGACTATTTCCATCCAAGGCTACGTTATATATTATTTATTATTTAGCCAGTAAAATTCTGAAAACATTTATTATTCATAGATGATATACTTGTATATACCTGAAGTGACAAAAAAAGCTAATTGTTGTTCTAAGTTACACCACTGTCATTATCCTGAGTACGGATGTTTGTTTGGACCTGACGTATGAACTCACCTGCCTTAGTGTTTACGCGCATGCGCAAAGAAAAAAGTTTGGCGGCGCTGGCTCCAGTCAGTAGTCACCTTTTTACCAGTATTGGGGGAAGTACCGTTTCGGGTCTTAAAAAATGGACATGGAAGCAGTATTAAGGTATTGAAGAACCTCTTTGCGTTGAGGGCCTGGCGAAACCCAGCTGCCTACCTGGCTTTGTATATGTGAGTCACCATGCAGGGAAATTATGAAGGGTTCGCGGAAATGTGCGTTTACGGACGTGGTGGTAGCTAGCTTGTTAGCCAAGTTAGCTTGTTAGCGAGAAAAGTGTGCTGTTCAGACTGCTGGACTAGTATACATGTAAAACTAACTCAACAGGCAAGTCTGGTGACAGACACGCGCTGGTTGCGGTAAATCCTAACATTAAACAACTTGACTATCAAACTCGTGGGGTTGATGCGGGCCACGGGCTTTGGATCTTATCGGGGTTGTGTTGAAACTACTTTGTTCATAAGCGAAGAAAACGCTCATCTAGGCACAATATTTCAAGCACAGATCAGCTGGGTGCTAATAAACATTTCCCCTATCTTTCGTTACAGATGACAATCAGGTGCGCGACGTTGTGCCTGCTGCCCATCTTTCTCACCGGACCCAGTTCATCGTACTTGTTCACAATGGGCCCCCATACTTAGGTAGTGAGACCCTTGGAGACAGTCTGCAGCCCTCTGACCATGGGAGGATGCGTGGGGAGATACTGGGATGGCTGGGACGACACACAAAGCCGGGGATCGTCCAGAAACGGAGGACGAGGAGGTAAGCTGAAGTGTATTACTTAAAGGTCGCATCATTAAATAATTGATGACTTGATTAAATGATGACTTGGAGGTTTTATTATGTAAATCTTATGAGCTATTGCTTAATCTCTGCTCTCCCTGTAGCTTCTTCCTTTTTTCCAGTTGAGTGGATTCACCATGGCTCAGTCATTTGGCACCTAATATCAAATCAGCTTTATTAATCAGTTTGCACATGAAGTATAAACATATAGATTTAGTTTAATCAGGTGTTTCATTCCTGTTTTATCCAGCTGGCTGTCATAGTTTGCTTCACTATATGTGCACGTGCTGTGTCACCTGCCTTATATCACTGTTTAGAAGAAGCTTCAGACGTGAAAAAGCTGTACTGTCATAAATCTCACGACTCTAAAACTGGTATTTTAGAAAGCAGTAAATAGTCCCGTGAAAATGTATAATTAAATACCAAAGAGAACATTGTTTTAATCTTCAGCTGTGAAAAAAGTTTATGACCCTTGTGGGATATCAAGGATTCCCCAACGATTACTCAGTTTTTCCCAGTAAGGGCTGTCTTTCAGTCATTTCAGTTCATACACTAATGGAACATCTCGAGCTACAACCAGCAAACATTTTCTGAAGCTGCTCGCCAGACTTGGGAGTCTTTCCTCCCTATTTATCAGTTTGTAACCATCTGTATCCGTCATATATTGATTTAATAACCATCCTAAGGTGATGGCACAGCTCTTCAGTTGGTGTAGGAGCAGCAGATTAGTTTGCATTTTGATTAGACGTCAAGTTTAACTTTAGACTGAACAATCAGGATTAAACTGGTTTTTGCCTTGTTTTAAAGGTACAGTGATTGTGAATGTAGAGAATATATTTTTTTAGCATTGCCCCTTTATTTAAAGATCAGAATACATTATTTGATTACCCAGAGGAAAAAAAACTTGTTTATTTAAAAATATGTTGAAACTCTAAACAAAACAGCAGGGTTTATGCTTCCAAAGTTGCTGATATGCTAGCTTTTCACATCAGGGATGTCATGTTCATTTACACACCTTCCCAGTTAAACTTCCTGTAACTGTCAACACTGGTCCACTGTCCCTTTTTGTTCTTTTCCACTTGCATGCGAAAGCGACAGATCGTATCTGGATTGTTGTTCGGCTCTTAGCAGGCTTAAATGTTATATTTACAACCAGTGTAACTGAACACACAGGTTGATCTGGCAAAGCTTTTTAATTTTCTGCATGACAGAATAATTATCAAAGATGCTCTTTTCAGATGTACAAAACATCTGAAAAGAGCATCTTTGATAATTATTCTGTTTCATTGTAAATGTGAGGATGTTTATCTTTAATGATTAGAGGCTATAAATACTTTTGCATTTATGAATGTTATGGCTAAAGTTAGTTAATCCAAAATGAATGAATCCTGACTTCTGTAGAAAAACTGTTCTAGTGTGTGTTTAAAGATTTGTCTCTGTATTTCCTTCATGTCTGCACAAGTTGTCTTGTGAAGAACCATCTTGATGGCTGCATCTTGGAATCAGCCTCTAATATGGATTTTAGAGGACATCATGTTGTGTTTCAAAGTCTTTTTAAATCTTAAGGCTGTCTTCTGCAACTTTCTTCTGCTTTGTTGGCAGTTGCTCATAGTAACTTCTTGATCTGCCCCTGATTGGTATCCACACTCCCCTCCTAGGCCTGGCTTTAATCAGAAAGAACAAGTCCCTTCATGCCCTGCCGTTATATTGCCTCTTCTTTTTGGGACTTTTTCAACTCTGTCACGCGCCTTCATACAGACAGGCAGCCTTCTGGGAGCAGGTGGTTTAATTTGGTATTGCTCAACTTTTCAATGTTGCTTTTGCCATAAAGTGAAGTGAAACAGCTTCTGTAACATGTGGAAGCTGACATTATCTGAAGCTGCAGAAAACTACTATAGTAATGATAAGATAAACAGCTACAATAACAATATGTCAGGCATGTGTTTGACTGCATGTGGGGGATTATCTGCTCTGAAGAAACACATGGGCAGACAGGATAAAGAGGGGACTTCCTATTGGTTCACTGTTGAAGCACAAAGCATACATTTACCAGTTACCTGATGTTAAAACTGTGTGAGTGTGTTAATGTAAAATGGATGACTACCTGGGTAAGGTAATGTTTTCACAGCCACCTGTTGCAGAAACAGGTTGGAATAATTTATTGTTGTGTTATTTATTTTTTTTTTTTTACATCACCTTTTATTTTAATGGGGAAGGTTTCCTCTTTAAGGCTGCACGGTGGCGCAGCTGGTTAGCACTGTGGCCTCACTGCAAGAAGGTTGCCGGTTCGAGCCTCGGCTGAGGTGGGGGTCTAACCAGTAACCTTTCTGTGTGGAGTTTGCATGTTCTCCCCGTGTTGGCGTGGGTTCTCCCCGTGTTGGCGTGGGTTCTCTCCGTGTTAGCGTGGGTTCTCCCCGTGTTAGCGTGGGTTCTCTCCGTGTTAGCGTGG
>JBAMHV010000023.1:15465049-15477587 GCA_037177535.1 Pseudomugil gertrudae
CATTCTTTCGGTCACGACCCACAGCTCGTGACCATAGGTGAGGGTGGGAACATAGAGCGACCGGTAAATTGAGAGCTGAGCCAGAAGGCGAAGCTCTCAATTTACCACAACAGACCGTTGCAGCGTCCGCTTTACTGCAGACACAGCATCGAACCAGCTGTCGATCTCACGCTCTCCCAAAACACACCCTTCAGAACAACAAACAGACCTGGGTTATCATCAGGAGCATTACATTTTCATCAGCTCTTGTGTGTTTTGCAAAAAGAAACAGCCTTTAACGGGACAGTGATCTTATTTGTTATAAAAGATTGTGCCCTTTAAGACTTAAATCTACTATATGAAGTTTAGTAGGTTTTTTTTTTCCACAGTCCACAACATGGGCAATGAATAATGAATCAGTTATTTAATCATACAACCTTGAAGTGGTTAAACCTTTTGAAGTATTTTAATGATCAGTAATCTCTTGTGGCTTTGGTGAAAGTTTGGTCTTTTTTAAAGAAGATCGATTACATCGTAAATCCGCCACTTTTTCTGAAACATACTGCACATTAGTAGACAGACCAGGGTTTCCTTCTTTGGTCCGCATCAGTTTGTTGTTGCATTTTTACACCTTCCCAAACAAACCGGACTTCCATGCAAACAAAGGAACTCCCACACACTTTCAATGAGGGGATATTGCACATATTTAATCATGTATATTATGTATTCATGTGGACTATTTTTTTGTTGCAATATTTAGAGCCACTAGTGACAGTTGTCCATCACTTAAAAACAGCTATGCAAAAGCCTTTTTTTTTATTTTATAAAGGACCACCTTACAAAAACACCTGTGTCCAGTAGTCGGGTACATCCTGAGTCCATCTTTTATGTGTTCCCTTTTGTTCTGCTGCTCTCCTGGCCTCTGTGCAGTTTGTGTTAATATTGAATGGTGAGAAACGGGTACAGTTACAAAGATCTGCATAGCTGACACGTCCTTCATGTATATTGCAAACTCTGAATGACCTTCTAATTTTAGATTGAAATGACACGTTTGGGTGTGGTGGGCGTTCGGTCTCTGGTGACAGCTGGTATTTCTCTCTTCTGGCAGTTCTGTTTATAACTTTTGGATGCCCATAATCAGTTTTATGTGCTTTCATCTCTCTGAGTCTTATCACTCTGTCTAAATCAGTCATATTTGCAATCTGTGGTACATATTTACACATAATGACACTTGTTTAAATGAGTCATAAAATCCTTTAAAAACATTTATTTCTCATCAGTCATCCCACCTCTTGTCCTGTATGCTACAGGTGAAGTAAATCTCCCAAATGTGTTGAGATATTCTGACTTCTGAGCTCCATATTAACCCTGTAAAACATATCTATACTGTTTAATCACAATGGTCCAATGGATACTTATTTGAATAAATAAATTATATATATATATATATATATATATATATATATACGTTCAACATGTACACTCCGTTTAAAATCGCAGGACGCAACGAACCTCTGAAAAAAGATCGACCCAAGTGGAAAAGCGACTACCCGATGACGGAGGGCCAGCTACGGAGCAAGCGAGATGAATTTTGGGACACGGCGCCAGCCTTCGAGGGTCGTAAGGAGATCTGGGATGCTCTGAAAGCTGCTGCTGTGGCCCTGGAGTGTAATGACCATGACTTGGCCCAGGCTATAGTGGATGGAGCCAGTATTACACTACCACATGGTGAGAATGGGATCAACCCTCACATGGTTTTTATTTTTTAATTCGTAGAGTATAATAATTATGGATTCAACACTCTTAGATGATGTTTGTTCAAATTCCAGATGTGACTCAAAGCTGTTTCATTTGAACATCTTGTTTTTGTTGAACACATCATGAACAATTTTTACTAAATCTGTTCAAATTAAGGTTTTATTTTTACTCCCGCTCCTCAGGTCAAGGTGAAGGGAAAATGAGGAATCACCTTGTGATTTGCGTTTCTTTAACACAGTGTTTAACAATCCTGGTCCTCAGGGACCACTGCCCTGCATGTTTAAGTTCCTTCCACCTCCAGCTCACCTGATTTAGCTTCATTAAACTGCTAATTGAATTTCTGCAAGTCTACTAATGAGCCATTCATTTGAGTCAGGTGTGGTAAAATAGGGTTACCCCTTAAACACATAGGACAGTGGTCTCTGAGGACCAGGATTGAGAAACGCCACTCTAACAAATACCAACATATTTCTAAATATAGAAATGAGTCTACTTGCAGACCAGAACAAGCTGCTGCATTAAATTGACTGAAGAAACTGCTAAAGGAAACAAGATTTTCCTCCAGAAAAGCCTAATATAAACCAAGGTTACAGTGCATGTCGTGGTGTGTAGATAATGTGATGAGATAAAAATTCATGAATGAATCATGAAAGCTTCTTTTGGTGTACGTGCAAAACAAGCCAAAGAAATTTATGGAAATTAGGTGGTGGAAACTTACTGGTAATATTGAAGTATTTTGTCCATATCAGGTGATTTAAATAATTTTCCTATCATTATATAAAAAATCTGTTTAAAGGAGCTTAAATTCACATTTAAAATGCATATATATGCATCACTGATGCATTGAATAGTAATGTGTTGTAACCAAAATGCAACAGCTAAATGAACTTCCTACAAAAAAGGCACGTCTTTGTATTTCCCAGAGTTGCATTTACATCAAACCCAAGTAGTTTTTGGTATTATATATATACTTC
This sequence comes from Pseudomugil gertrudae, assembly GCA_037177535.1. Taxonomy (NCBI): domain Eukaryota; kingdom Metazoa; phylum Chordata; class Actinopteri; order Atheriniformes; family Pseudomugilidae; genus Pseudomugil; species Pseudomugil gertrudae. The sequence continues at coordinate 15,467,761 of JBAMHV010000023.1, forward strand.
TTCACTGGTGAATTTAGACATCCTGTCCGGCTTTCTTTGACATCCATCCACAGGGACTCTGGCAGAATGTTACGATGAACTAGGGAACCGCTACCAGCTGCCAGTCTACTGCCTGGCGCCGCCTCTGAATCTTATCTCTGAACGCAGCGACGAGGACCCCAGCGACAGCCCCGATCCTCCAGTAGCTCCCAAGAAAGAATTCCAGCTCAAGGTGCCATGATCAATCCAAACCAGTCACATGTAGTGCACAGAGAGAGCATACTTACTGAACACAGAGGCATGAGGACATTCCACACACAGCCAGCCAATGTCTCCAGAAGACATTGAAAAACAAAATAAACAAATAATTATTATTTAAGTATAATAGAGAGGGAGAGAAGAAAAGAAAAAAACACATCAGGTCTGAAGTGCGCCTCGAGCCCTACACAGAGCCCACGGGGTTTATGGCATAATTGACCTGACATTGACACCGTGCAGGTATAAACTGTTTATTATTATGTATTATTATGTATTACAATATGTCAGTGTGAGTAGTGCTGGTAAAACATTTGTTTGGCTGGTACACCAGACTTATAAAGGTAAGTTCTGCAACAATGCAGAAAAGTAGTCTGGAGACCTGGCTCATCAGCATAGTGGTTAATAACTATATTATTAACTATATTAACTACATAGTTAACTATAATGTATACAAGTGTCTTATGTTTGGGTGTACTATTGTAAGTAAAGAGAAGCAAAGCTTAATGGGGAAAAACGAACATTTGTCTGGTCACTCAAAGTAACATTCAGTTCCTGTTTTAATGAGTCTGCATAAAGACACCAGCAGTTTGGATGTCATGTCTGCTTACAACTGTGTAATCCAAAACATGTCTCTTTAGTTGGGTGGTGCCGCGGGGGCTGCCTTGGCCTGGGTAGCGTAGGGTCTGATGCCGCAGCCTTACAGCTGTGGCGTGGACCCTGGCCTGCCTTGACCTAGGTGCTGGGTGGTTCCTGCGGTGGCGTCCTCTATGAACGTGGGGGGCACTGACTCCGGGTGTGGATAGACCCCGTTAATATTGTTTACTCACATCAACATCTGTGCTGAGCCAGATGTTTCTACCTATGTTTTATTTATTTATTTTTACTTATTTTCAAATTTTAGTCACTGTCTAAATAGTTTTAGTTAAGAGACAGAGACAGTTGGGGCTAGGTGGGATGGCCGTGGGGTTGTCTGTCTGTCTGTCTACATTTTGGAATTCATTGTCATGTTGTCTGTGTGTTATTTTAATTGATTTTATCATGTAAAGCACTTTGTGTTGCCTAAGGCATGAAAAGCTCTTTATAAATAAAGTTTGATTTAGTGTTACATGTCCACCTTCATCATTCGCTCTTGCGCTGCTTTGTAGGTACGACTGTCCACAGGAAAGGACCTGCGCCTCAGTGCCAGCATGGCCGACACCATCGGGCAGCTCAAGAAGCAGCTGCAGGCCCAGGAGGACATCGATGTGAACCACCAGCGCTGGTTCTTCTCCGGTAAGCTGCTCACAGACAAGACGCGGCTGCAGGACACTAAGATCCAAAAGGACTTCGTGATCCAGGTCATCGTCAACCCGCAGGCCCTCCGAGGCTCCATGCTGTCCCCATCCGTCACTGCCTCTCCACCCACATCTGACTAACTAGGAACACAGGAACAATGGAGGAGCAGAGACCCCCTAAAATGCTGGATAACCTAACCTTTTTGACAACAGCTGCTGTTAATGAAAGAATATTTTAATTTTGGAATGACAAACTTGAAGCGAAACCACAAGGGAGAAACTGAAAAGTGCTGCTTTTTTCATTTAACATGTTCAGTGTGGTTTTGTCTTTTTGTTTCTCTCCCGGATAGGGCTGGATGCAGAGACATTGATGGCACTAAGTCTGAAGCTCCTCTTCCTTTTGGACCATTTATATAAAAAGTAGAGCTCATCATGCTGGTGTGCAGCCCTTTCAGCCACATGCAACATGTGCCCATCACAACTGCATACATAAACTCTGCCCTTGTTCTCTGCACTCATGCTCGGTGCCAACACATGAAATGCAGGGGGGTGTTTTCTGTTGGTTCAGAAGCACATTTCCTCTCTGCACTTCTTTTTTTCCATGTTTTCTCATGGAAACATGAAACAACATGGAGCATGTGATGCTAATCTTTTTTTCTTCCTTTTGTTGAGGAAATATTAACTGAGCTGTTTTGCACATTTGAAAGGATATTGATATATTCTGTGGTAGTTTGTGTGCCTTCTACAAAGAGATCCCCATCAATCTAAGCTAGAACTGCTTCCTTTTTAACACGTTCTTAAACATTGCATATGAAACAAGTATAAATGTGGGCAGAAACAATCAGTTTGACCTCATGATGTATTTAAGTGAACTACAGGAGCTGTGACTGCTTTGCAAAGATTTGCATCTGTCATGCTTTATGTTATGGGAAAATATAGTCTTTAACTGCCTTGTGCTTAAAGAGCACCAACCGGGAGCCACAAAGCCCCTTTTCTATCCTCATTTTAGTCACTTTGTCTGCTCGATGTGGTCTGGTACCTTAGAAAACTATTTATCATACTTGCGTATTCTCTTCAGCAGCATACGTCATGGAGCGGTGAGTCCGATTAAAATTACGACGCTATAGTTCTGTTAGTTTTCTGCTGTACTGGTGCCCCCTACAGGTAGTTTTCTGTCTTAGTCTATAAGGGCTGTCACCAGATGGTCCTGTAGGGCTGCAAGTTTTCAGAAGATATACCTGCTCCAACACACCTGACTCAAACTAATGGATTTAAGAACCTATGAGGTTCTGCAGTCAGGTTTAAGTCAGGTGTGTTGGAGCACGGATTCACTGAAGATGAATGGCCTCAAGGGTCGTACAAGTTTAATATTTATTAAAAAGCTAGCTCTATGAAGTACTGGCATTTGATTAGGAAAGTATAGATTATAAAACGGGTAACTTGCATTTGGGAACAGTAGTTAATCTGTCCTTTGATTAAAATATGGCCATAGCAACGCTGCAAGAAAATGTTACATCCCCAAATATTCAAGGTTGAATATTGAGGCTTTCTTTGTAGTTTGAGTCATTTTTGTTCCTTTTGCTTGCATAAAATCTGTAGCTTAACCGTTTTTTTTTTCCCCTCACCGCTCCTGTCGCACAACTCTCCAGAAGAACCATCACAGAGATACTAAAACTTAGAGGCTTCCTCCCTTTCGTTCCAAAAGGGGTCTGTGAAACATGAATTTGCAGAGAAAACTCAATAGATTTGGACCTCATATCATGTTAGTGTTTCTGTTTTTCAAGCACCAGCCGTGAGTATTATTGTCAGATTTCAGACCAGCTGTAAACAGATTCCTGAGTCGGATAACCAGCAGTTTCTGTCCACAGTAATAAGTGTTATGTGGAAATATAATTCCAGCTTTTCTAAAGCATGTAAGCATAAAAAACTGCTGCCACAGTTGAACTGAGCAATATTCCCGTCTCGGCTCTGAAGGGTCTGAGCGTCACTGAGCCTTCGATAGAAGGAACACTGCTGACTTGTGGTCCTGTTACAGCATCCTCGCTGAAGTGAGCCATGTGTAGGTATGTTATGTCTCTGTGCTTGTCTATGGTTATCCTGAACTTTGGTCATTGCATTGTTTTTAATCTTAAAGGGACTGTGTGTATCTGCATTTTAAATGAGCTAACAGCTTAGAGAACTACAAAAGGAAAGTATTTTTATTCTACTAAGCAGTTATGGTCTCATGAGGTGGATGGATCACTGCTTTTTTTTAAGTCTTGTTCCTTTTTTTTTTATTGGCAGACAATGATATAAAATGTGTATCTCACTGAGAAAAGCCTTTAAGCTACACTGTCAGCTAAAGTTAGACCCATTCACTTTCTTTCTCATCAGCCCTGAGTTAACGGGCATAATTTGTCTTTGGCTTTTTAGTTTTTCTCATATATCTGGACCTACTTCTCCCACATGAGCTGTAGCTTTTGTTAAGGCCACGCTCTGATGTTTCAGCACTTTAGAGAACTTTGGTTTCAGGCTCCTCAAAAACCGAGCAACCAAATCTCATATCGGATCAGATTTGTGGTGATTTTCCACAACGCTTCACACGCACCCAGAGTACGTTGGACATCAATCAAGTGTAAACGCACAGTTTCGCTCTCCTTTGTATGTTTGTACGCGTTTGTAGAAACCTAAGACTTGATTCAGACAACGTGAAAGGTTCATGCACATGTATGTACTTTACAATCTGCATATGAAATAGTTTACTACGCTGGTTCTAAAAAGCCATGAAAGGCAGGATGTTAATTTACTAACCGCACCTAGCGCTCCACTCATGGCTAGAATTGCCTTTAGGAATGGAGAGTCCTTTAATATTGGTTATGTAAAACTTGCTATTGCTCTGACACAAACAGCCATATCTAAAGCACTCAAAGAAAGTGTTTTAAGTTGTCTACACCACTTATGTCTTTTTTTTTATGGTTTATTTAGTGAAATAGAAATATCGAGAACATGTATTGATGAAGAACGATGAATTCAAAGGATTTGACTCTTGGTGACTTCATTTATATGCTGATTTAATTATAAATGGTTTTTAAACTGTTAAATAAAATCAAACTATTGTGAAAACAAACCTTTGTTTAGTTTTTTCCTTCAGAAATGCACATAAATTGCTTTATTACCTACTACGGCAAGCTTAATGCCATTACCACAAGGTGGTGCTGTCCTCTCATGCATCTCTGTGAACCAGGTCTCAGGCAGGAGCAGAAGAGCACAATCTGGCCTACGTTTCTGCTTTCAGTGTCATCTAATGTCTTCTTTGAAAGGTAAGGTGAAACTCAAAGAAAGCTGTTACTTATCGTGTTTGTTGCTTAAAATATGCAATCACAGGATTAAAGGTAAAGACTACATGTGGATTTTCATCTGTAAACTAATGTGGATCATTTTGTTTCTGGAAACTTCCTAATCAAAAGCTACCGGTCATGAAATGATGAAATGCTTCCAGAAATTTCTCTTGATCCAGACTGAGCATCAGTAGGTGGCACTACTTTTCTTTTAAATGCCTCACCTCTTGCATTGCCTCTGTTCCAGTATTTTTACACCGTTCTGCCTTTGGTGGCCCTTTCTGATGTGTAAGACCATCAGTGCTAGCAGCTCACCTACAGCAGCACGTGGGAAGGTAACTTTTCAGGCAGTGCAATTCGGTCTCTTCCTACATTTCTACAAATACAGTGAACAGAAGGTCCTTGGAGGGCTGTGGTGAACTAGGCCTGGAAAAAGCCCCTATTCACAGTGGAATTTTACAGGGAGCTCTGTGTTTGTGGTCCCTTGCTCTGTTCTCACACTGACAGACCCACGATGACCTCTCCACCAAAGCAGGGGGATTTTCTGATGACCTGATGATATGCTGGTGTCTTACGGAGTCAAACTTTCATAGGATTGATTTAAAAGCTCTATGAAATGCTATACAGTACATTTTTGTTTAGGTTCATCATTTCTAAAACTTGCTTACAAGCATTTAAAATAGATTTTCCCAGAAAATGTGTATATCAAACACTACCAGCCACACTTTTCATTGGCTTCTGTCAAATTGTGTTTTCTGTGTGGTGGAAAGTTTGCCCACAGGAAGAGGTGAATGAAAAATAAAGTACAATAAAGGCTGCACTGGACCACAAATCTTTACTAAGTCAGCCCCCCGCAGATACTGGCATTATTCCCTTCGGACATGGAAATTCCCAACCTACAGGCTGTAATTTTAGCTTCCAGTCTTCCTGGCCATTAGCTTACCATGCAAAAGCCTTTTCCATAAATAAGTATTATGTAAAAATGCTCCCTAAAAGCACAGTTTTGTGTTTTTCTGTGACCAAATTTTGCCAGTGAAATTGTACATCCCTGTACAAGGGCTGTTATATAAGCGTCTGTATGAAGTCAGAGGGACAAGTGACACCAAAAGAAAGGCTAAACAACTCTAATCACAAAGGTTTTTCCCTTTTTTGGGTTTTTTTTTAGTACTATGAGAAAGACATTTAGGATTTTTAGCTCTCCTTGGTTTGTCTTTGGCTACACTTTAACTGCAGCAACACCGCCTGCTGTGGTGCAGTGTTGTTTGCATTATGTTTCACATGGATCCTACTACATGGACCCAGCTTGTCAAGAGTAACAAAGTGTAAAAATCTGTATTAAAACTTTTGCTCAAACCATAATGAATGTTTCTATTTGCGTTTTAGTTTTTGTTGGCGTTGCCTTAAACCAGAGGTGCCCATGTCTGGTCCTCGAGATCTATATCCTGCAACCTTTAACATGTAACCCATGTTCCACGCACCTTAATCAAATGACCAAATTCCTCCTGCATCTCATCCCGTAGAGCCATTCATATGATTCCGGTGTGTAGGAGAGAGGTTGCAGGGTGGTAGATCTCCTGGGCACATCTGCTTTAAACTTTCTGAAGCACCAACCTACCAAAGCTTTCCTTTCACAGACTAAGCTTCTAAACATTTAGCTGTTCATAGCTTTTAAAATGCAGTTTATAAAATAAATACTTATTAATGTAAATTTAAATATTCGTAACATTTACTAAAATTGGGACACCGGTAATAAGATAAAAGGTCTGCAGGTGGAATCTTTTTCACATTGCTGTATGAGATTATGTTTCTGTACAGGTGTGGCTGACTGTACAGTGTCTGTGGTTGGATTACAGGGTTTCTCTCTGTTTGTTTCCCCCTTTTTTTCTGTTGTCTCTTGGACATGGAGAGAAAAAATGTATGAATGGATTTCTCTGTAGCTTTGGTTTGAAGGGCTAATCCCTACATTCCCACTCTCAATAGACCTTTATCCACTTACCCAACACTCTCACCTAAACTTTGTCTAATACGATAGTAGGTGTGAGTCACCTAATACCTTTTCCCATAAACTAGTACAGTGAACCTGGTCACTCCATGGTCTGACAGACCACGTCACAGAGCCCTCTGTGAGCCTATAGGTGTCCCGAGGTAAACTAGTATTTCAGGGCTTAGTGTGACGGGAAGCTTGGAAGGATTACCGCATTACTGAATGGGCCTATACCTGGCAAAGGTCAAGGGTCCCAGTGTATCACAGTGTGTTTGTTTCACATGCAAAGAGAAGCAAGACAATGAGGTGCAAAATGATAAAAGAAATAAAATGAGGCAAAGTATCAGGATGGGATGTGAAACAGGTGATCACAGAGAGCCATGAAGTAAACATAAGAGGGGCAGAATGATGAGTTGTTGGTTTTTCAGCTTGTGGTGGTTATAGGTATATAATGCTCCTGTTCAGATCAGTGATTGTCATTTACATGCAGATATCTGTGGCCATCTGATGCGTTTCAAACACTGTTAGGTTTTGTACCTGGGTGTGTGAAAACAGATATACCAAAATAGTTGATCCGTTAAGAACATTGGGGAAGTGTCAGTACCTCCAAATCTGAAACTATGGTCCTCAGCCGGAAAAGGGTGGAGTGTCCTCTAAGGGTGGGGGATGAGGTCCTCCCCCAAGTGGAGGAGTTCATGTATCTCGGAGACTTGTTAACAAGTGAGGGAAGGCGGATCGGTTTGCCATTTCAGTGCTTTCCCTCCTTAACTTCTGTACATTCTGGGTTACAGACCATATTTTAGTCCTCGGTGATGTCATTTGTGGCAAACACTGCATCTCACTGAGAAAAATATAAACATTGATTCATGATCAGTCCCTTCTGTGAATCTCCCACAAATGTATAAGAAGCACTTGATTCCAAATATCACTGCCAATCCTTTATTCAGCTGCAAGATGCTCCATCAGGCATGCATTGTTACACTGAGCCTATATGGTTAGCAGTTACCTAAACATCGTCTTTATTTGGATCACAAATTCTCTGCTGACTGCATCATTTCCTTTGTTTGTATTAAAAGCAGGATGCTGCTTTTCTGTCCACATAACATCACTTCTTTCCTTGTGAATGATCGCTTTGTCCTCTGCAGTCTGAGACCAGCATGACACAAATCTGTCCAGAGCCATCAGCTTAAACTTGGCATAACCCAGCACAGTGTGCAGCGTGTCCTGTTAGGAAACTACAAAACGGAGAAAAAAGACGTGTCAGGCCGAAACGTAAATCTGTTTCTGACAAACAGTATCTGAGAGTGATGCTTTCAAGAAGCAGGAGGAAAGCATTTTTATATTCCAGGACCTGAAAGATGCATCTGGACCTCTTCGAGAAATACGCATATGAGGTGCAGATCAGTAAAGTCCTGGATGCACACCTTCCAGGTGCACCAAAACACACCATCCTCCATCTGAGGGCACATCACTGGATGCTGCATGAGTACACAGAAACCCAATTATCTTAATTCTTTATGGAGGATCAACACAATGACCCAACTACCTCGTCATCTGTCTGAGCTCACGCTGCCTCAAGGTCTTACGTACACAGCGCTTGACCCCCGTCCCCTCCTCCCCAAGCACAAAGCTGTCTAAACGTCTCTAGACGTGCTTTACTCTCCAAGCAGGTTTATGGTACAAGACACACTGATTCAATTACCCCGATCAAAAGAAACCATCTCCTCATTTCTCTGCAGCCAATCATAGCGCTCCTTTGTAATCAGCAGGCTGTCCTGTAATAGACTCCAGCTTAGGCGAATGTCTCAGCGGCCTGTATTATTAGCTGATATGATCTCTATCGAACCCACATCTTTCCACAGTGAGGCAGTGGTCAGCTGGAGGTCAGCTGGAGGTCAGGGAGCTGCGAGTCAGACTGGGTGGGAAGCTGAAACAAGTGATTGCAGTCTGAAGAAAAGTAACGATATCACTTCACTCACAACAATAATCCTGTTAAACCAAACAACTGATTTAAACTGCTGGAGCCCGGGAGCTGGAAGTCCTGTTTGGGATCTTAGCTCTTCTCAGAGTCACTTCTCCAGTGTGTGGAACATGGCTCCCAGTGCTCTGATAACCATAACAGTACTGGTACTTTTATCTTCCAGGCTTTTTCCAGCTCCTTTCCTGAGCTCATGGTTTTTCTCCAGGTTCCCATGTTCCTTTGTTCCTGATATTTGCCATTGTTGGGATTGGCGGCATCAGTCGCAGCAGCTTTGCTCTGCTGCTTATCTATGATCACAGTGTCCAGTTGGTTGGACATGACTGTATGTTGCTCTGTATCAGAAAGTCCTGCAGGATCTATTATTCTCCACCACATTGGGAAATGTTTCCCATTTTGACCGAGTGGTCTCCTGTCTGCATTCTGTACAGATGTTTCTGGACTCTGTGCAAGCTACTTGGTTATTGTGCATCACAGTCAAGTCCATACAAATTTGATACAACTTTATTGTTTTATTTGAACTGTTTACCCAAACATCCAAATGCATCCAAACTGAAAGAAATAATGAGAAACATCATTTCTGACATGTTGCATCCAATTCCTAAAGCACCAAAAGTAATTGGACAGTAAACTATAAAATAGTTTTATTGGCTTTATGGGCTATTCCCTAATGTGTCATCAATCAGGCATGTAAACGGTCAGTTTAGTCAGGTGTGTGTTTGCATTTATAATCTGTTGCTGTGACCCCACAACAGCAAGTTAAAGGACCTTTTGTATGCTAAAAAAAAGTTATATTAAGGCGATAAAGTCATAATTATTCAATAAAAAATTCTTATTGTGAAATAAAAGTAATAATTTTGAGATAGGACAGCTGGGATTGGCTCCAGCATTTTGAGCTACTATTAATTGATAAATAGTGAGAATAGCCCTGTGTCTTTTTAGACTCTGAGCCGTTCGCAGCAGGTCCTCGAGGGCCGGTATCCAGCAGGTTTTTGTTGTCTCCATGCTCCGACACAGCTGACATAAATGACTTAATA
>JBAMHV010000023.1:15546881-15561350 GCA_037177535.1 Pseudomugil gertrudae
CTGCTATAAATGTCTTTTAAATAAAGAGATTCAGATGGTATAGCTCTGGTGTCCATTTTCTGGGCAACATTCATGTTATCATGTCATAATTGTTTCCTGAGTCTCTGACCTGAGAAAACACTGAATTTTGAGATTCCATCACATTTTATTTGAATAATAACATATTTGCTTACACAAATATGACCCATTAATAACCATTCACATGCTTTCCAACACATTTTGTGCATTAATGACCCATGAAAATTAAGCAATGTTTCATAAAATTAAATGTAAACCTTTCTATGTTACTATGTGATCAGTTTCAAGGCTAAATCATTGCAAAACAATGTGCGGATTGCATTTAAAACGAGGAATGAAATTAGGCCGATATATCTGTTCATCTTTACTAACTGGTCATAAGTACTTCATGCAAGTACTTCAAATCATGATTATAATTATACACCAACATACAAAGGTATTACCCTTACTTTTCTAGCTTTTTCTGTCTTTCCACATCTGTACATTTCAGTTTCTTCCATACTAGGCATACAAACTGTTAAAGCCCATATCCCAGTACAGTTTAAGTACACTTTATAGCCAGTTAGTTAGAGTGGATAAATACATACATGTCCATTTTGGTTACTATAGAAACCCAGTATCATTACTGTACATATCAGAAACTGTACAAATCATTTTGATAAGCTATATTTATTTACTAAAGAGAAATACAGGAAAACCACATTAGGAACAGCAAGTCTTTCATACAACATTCTGGAGCACCTTCAATTTATACAAAACCCCCAGCAGGTGGCAGCAGCGCTCTGTTTTTAAACCCTGTCATTCAGTACACTTCCCACATGTTTCACATGCTTTAACACTTAATGAGCAATAAAATACACTCCCTATATACACCATATAAACAGATATCTAATGACATTAGTCTGAGGAGGATCAGACCTCTCATGCATGATAAAATGGCACCACATAGTTTGCGTTACTTTACAATATTCACATGACAAGTGGGGGTAATTTGTTGGGAAGTAAACACATTGAGGCGTCTGTTTCAGGCTTTTCATTATGACCAACATTCAGTTTGGAGAATAAACGCTGACGAAGGAGAAAGCAGTGAGAAACCAATTTAAACCCATTTCAGTTAAAAAGTCTGAAAACATTCCTGGATCGCTCATTTTACAGTCCGAGGAGATTTCAAAGTGAGGTCAACTTGAGTCTGAGCGTGTACTGACACCAAATATCGCTAAAAGGAAATATCACTTCATAAATTGTTCCAAATGTGAAACAGGAACAGAAGAGGACAGACAAAGCTTTTTAACAGTCAAAGGAAATGTGATCTACCTGCAGGGGCTCTGTACTCAACACAGAGAATTACAAACACAGGTTTCTTTAAGGGCACTTCCTCAGTCATGCTTTGAAGGACGGGGGGGGGGGAATCTCCGAAGAGACCATGTAATGAAACACATCTATGCAAATTGTTAGAACAGCAGGAGAGATTTAAGGCAGCGTCCAGACATGTCAGAAACCCAACAAGTTCAAGAATTCCAACGAAAACCCAACTTCTTCAGACTTTAGCGGTTATTCTTGTGGCATCCCAACACAACTGCTCTTTCCTCTGACATGTGCCATCCTGCAACCTCCACAGCCTTTATTATAGTCCTTGTTACTGTCTCTCATCATCACGCGTCCGTTTCGCAGCTGGCCCTACCGACAGGCGCAGGTGTCCACAGACATGCCGGGGTATACCTTCAGCACCATGTTTCTGTCTGGGTCCAGGAAGAGGACGCTGAGGGGGCTCATCTTGTCAGGAACGCAGCATGGTTCAGGAATACCAGGGACGATTCCCACAGCTCGAACAATGCTCTGGATGGTGGCGTGATTGGAGGGACGGGCCACCTGAAGCAACAAATGCAAAGAATTAAGAACAAAGCAATAATTAACCCAGGTATTATGAGTATCTGTAGCATCATGATAGGTTAACATGCCTACAGCTCCCTCCCCCACCATCACCCATACAAAAAAAAACACCTTTTTGATATATTAGGATAGAAGTGAAATCTCTTTGGCTCACTTTGGGTATGGGGAATCCACAGGTCCCAGCGCAGTAGTAGGCATCAAAGGACTTTGGTGCCAACACCCACTCATTCCAGCCAATGTCAGCAAAATCCACCCTGAGATATCGCCTGGAGCAAACCCTTGGCTCACTCCACTGTCTCCTTCTCGCCTTCTTCATTGTCCTCTCATCAAAGCTCAGCACCTGGGGCTTACTAATGCCCTCACTGCTCACCTGGCTATGCTTTCTGTCAGCCTTGACCGAAGCTTTGTCTTTATCTGGGAAATACGTGTTCTGCCAAAGTTCGTGATTTTTTAAGGTGCTAAAATGAACCTCGGGGATGTTGTTGGTTTGGAGCTGGAGCTCCCTCCTAATCCTTAAGGGTGAGGTTGAGGTCGACAGGTCCTCCCCGACAGGAAAGGGTCCATACCTCTGAAGTGACATGGCCACGCTATTTGGCTCATCTATAGCACTATCGTCAGCGTAGAGCAAGATGTACGGCAGGTTGGTCGAGGAGAGGCGCTCTTGGCCACAAGTACCTTTTTGCTGCAACCTTGCAGCTTCAGACCCAATATCACACTCTACTGTGATCATAAGCTCCTTGACACCCCTGGCGTGTTTCACCACTGCAGTTACATCTCGTGCTTGCCAAGAGCTTCTCTTGAAAGAAGTAAGGGTTATGTTTCCAAGCGGAGTTGCAAAAGCATTTTCTATGGAGGATCCATAGAAAATGAGATGTGAGGAGATAGGATGGGAATGCTGTAGGCTGACGGAAGAGCGGCGGGGCCTTCGGAAAGGCCACTCTCTCTGGTGGTGGCGGCGGGGACGCTTGTAGAGGAAGTGAAAGGAAGCAGAGAGGATGACCTCGGAGTTTTGGATGGAGGACAGGTTGAACTGGAACACATCTTTGCCGTTTGAGACTCCTAAACAGAATGGAAAGAGAATTGTAAAAGCCAAAAAGGATAATGTGTCTGTAGACTTTTCAAAAGTTAGATTATGAGAAAAGGAAAATCAGCTTCTTCTCCTCTATCACGTCCATTTCACCAAAATGCTGTATATCATGCATAACAGTTGCTTAACACATCTGACCAACCAGGCGGCAGCATGGAAAATATTAAGCACTGCACGGTTAGGTGGCTGCCTCATGCATGACTAAAAACCTCATCCCAGATAGGAATACTCTTGAAGTCCAGCTTCGTCTCCTGCACTTCCACCACAGCCAGAAAGACAAACATCAGTCCAGTAGGTCTGTTGCAGCCATATGGAAGTGCTTAATGGAGAAAGAGCTCCTCTGAGGCTTTTTTTGCAGTGCAGCCAGTGTCTGGCTGTGATAATAGGCTCTTGTCTAACACCTAAGCTGTTTCAGCTACTGGGGAACTAACGGTGTATGACTCTTAAGCCCCCCAGTTCAGTAAATCACAACACTGACGGAGCACGTAGGTGAAGACGTTTGGCCCAAAGGAAGGCAGAGGGGTTGCAGCGTGATTGACAAAACACCTGTGCTTAGGATGTTTAGGGTGATCAAATAATTAAGATCAAACCTTTTTTTTCATTTATGTGTAATGTTTTACATTTTAAGTTGGTATTGTAAGCTTTAAAGAGTTTATCTGCTGGCTGAAATGTGCAGCACAATGAGCACCACTGCTGCACAAACCTGTACAGTTTCATTTAAAAAAACAACATTTGGAAGAGAAATCATACAAATTCCTCTATGAAAACCTTTTAATTCCCTCATTGCTTCTAGAATAGGTTGTTTTTATAGAATGGTTACATTAATCAGTTCAGTAATTAACTATATTCCAAAATTGTGAATGAAAAATAACTCATTTCAAACGTGCGCGTGGTCACTCACTCGGGAGAGCCTTAAAACTTCTCACGGTGTTCCCCTCCTTTTGGCTCTGCGGCTCTTTACTGTACTTCTCGTACACTTTGAACATACTGACGGAGATCATGTCCCGGCTTCCGCTCTGCTGCGCAAAGGCGCGCGGGTCCTCCGCCGGCGGAGGGTCCGCGCCATGACGCACGGCTCCATCCAGACTCTGCGCCGCGAGGGGAGCCCAGCTGGACTCAAGAATCATCAACACATTCAGGATGGGAAAAAGTCGACTCGCCATGACTGATGTTCTGGAAGATGGTTCCATTAAAGGAGAAATAAAAGTCCAGGAAGCTTTTCTTTCTTTGTTTCGTTGCGGCCGATGCCCACCCAGCTTCAAAGCTTCAAGCTGGTATTTAGGTATGGAGACCTCTACGGTTCAAGGTCTACAGCTGTCTCTACAATGGGAGGAGACCTCGGGAAGACGCATGTAGCGATGCTGCTGGATGACAGATGGTGACGCCTCAGAGCGCGCAGCCAACGAGAGGCAAGCAGCGCATTAGGTGAACTGCTTATGAGTATCGACTGGCTGCAAAGTTTACGCATCTTCAGGCAGTAAGAACGTCTTCTGAGAATACATTTACAGTAAACGTTATCTTTCCATCATCATTTGGAGGTAAAGTGAAGGCGTCACGTGTGGCTTTGCTGAATCCATCAAGACCAGAATAAGAGACGATGTTGGGTTTCCAAAACACTAACACACAACGTTAGTAGGTCTGTACATATCTATTGTTGCTGGTGGTCAATAGACTTGACTTGATATTCAATGAAAAGAACGAGCTTGTTGGTGTGTGTGTGTGTGTGTGTGTGTTTGTCTGGATTACAGTATATCAGGAATTTTAATGTCCCTTTTCTGTACCTATCAGCACCTATTACATTCCTTTTCTGATACAGGCTTATAATGAAGTTTAGATATGTGGGCTACACCTTGCAGCAGGCATGAGGACTCTTCTGAATTCAGAACTGCTTTCAAGCTTCGTAGCAAACTTTCAATAAGGTTTAGAGGTTTCTTTAGAGGTTAGCTGCAAATGAACCAAATGCAACACAGAGGATTGTGGGTAAATGCAAGCAAAATACACTCACTGGAACATATAGATTGTTTCCATTTCTGAGGGCTTAAGCAATAAGATGATGTGGAAAGCATTATATTCCATCTCTATTACATCATTATAGTCTATGAGGTCACAATGGTGCTGCTGTTAGTGGTGATGAGGTCATGGTGGGATATTCTACTGGTTTTAAATCAAGTTATTGCACATTGTGTTTTATTATATGTATTAAGTTACTTTTATATGTTAATTTCTATTCAATAAATATGAATAATCTTATATCCATTTATCATTTAATTCCTTTATGGATTCAAAAAGATTTATTTAATCTTATTTTGTTTAATTTACCAGTCTGTATATTTCATTATAGCTTTTAAAGCATTCCCTTTAAGAGTTGATGTTCCTGCATTTTATTTTTATTCCGTTTTTCCTTTGCAACAAAGATATTAATCCATATTTTACAATCCAAAATGTCCTTAAAGGGGCAAGAAAGAATTTATATTGGTATTGGTATTGATAAACAAGTGCCATGAACTAATGTTGATTATGGTATTGCCCATAGAGACAGAAGTTGTCCAGCCGTGACCAAGTGATGAGCGAGTTTTCTTCCTCATTGTTAGTCCTGTCCTCTCCATCAGTAATTGTTGCTGCTGCTGGCAAAGATGGGAATAAGTTGTTTAAAATTAGCCAGAGTTAGTGCAGCGATAAAGCAAACTTGAACCCAAACAATCCTGCAACCAAGAATTTTTGAGCCATATTGGGTCATTTTTCTGTGGATCATCATCTGTACTCAACAATCTGACTTCTCATTATAAGGCCGATATTCATGGAAATCTGCATCACACTTCGTAAAGCTCAACAGCAGGAAAAGACCAAGCTGACTTCTACTTTCTGTTACCGATGCAGCACAATGGTTTCCCTGTGGGAGACGCGGCAGAAGCTACAGCCACCGTGGATCAGACTGCCATTAAAATACCTCCTACCGGTGCAGATTGGGATCACAAGGCGCTCTTTGACACCACTGTGTCCTACATCAGAGATAAAGGGCTCTGCTGGGACTGGGAGCCCCTTCAGTAAAACAGTGGCTTGTTAAGAGGTCATCCTGTTTCAACAAAGGGGCCAGATAGCATCGGTCTCCTCCCACGGAGTAATCAGAAGCTGTTATCACTCAGCGTGGGGTTGTCTAATTGATTTTAATGGGATAAGACAAACAAATATTGCTCTTGTGAGATTTCTTTTGATGCGGACTTGTTTTTTTTGTCCACAGTTTCAAAGTATATTGATGTGACATTCGAGAAGCCTTGTGACACATAAAATGGATCTCAGTCTTTTGCCCTCAGAAGAGAAAACAAAAGCATTAATCACCACATCAGCCGCTTTAAACAAGCAAAGTCCTGTGGTCACGCGAATAAAGAGCCTTCTCTGTCAGAAATGAAGCTGAAAGTACTCATGGCTGGGTTTGATGCCACCACGGTAACTTGATGTTATTATGATGCCACAAAACATCTGAAGAAGGAGGTCAGCGAAGATGAATGGGGGCACAAAGAGCTTCACTCATGTTGGAGGCCGTGGCTCACATGTAATCTTTTACCAACAGCTGAACTGTGGTTTCTTTTACAAATGACTTCTTTTGGCTTTAGTTGCTTTAACCCTTTTTTCGACACTCATTGAAATGTGAAAATTCAACTATAAGAAAGGGTCAGGGTTGGTAAACTGGAGTAAATGGCTTTAAAACGACACTTTTTTTTTAATAACAAAAGCAACATAACAGTTAGTGTCCAGCAGTAAATGTTTTCTAATTTTATGCTTAAAACTTATCTTATTGAAGCATCCTGGTTCTTGTCTGCTCTTTGATGGTTGGTGTGGAGGTGTGGAGAGATCCATGTGCTTCTAGGATATCTTAGACCAACATTCAGAAGCATATAGGTCTAATGAAGTGATCAAATATGGTCATTTGCTCAATAAAGGGTTTGGAAGAATTACCCCAGCAATTAATTCTGTATGGTAATATACAATCACAGGTCTTTTTTAAATCAGGTAGGACTTTATTAATGCTGACCATCTTTTACCTGCAGACCTGCTTTTGTTCTTCATGACTTGGATTTAACAAGTTGTTGGAAAGAGTATGCTTCATACTGACATGACTGAGATCTGGTGACTGTGGAGGCCATTGGAGTTCAGTGACTTCATTGTCATGTTGAAGAAAGCAGTTGGAAATCATTTGAGCTTTGTGACGTGGTGCTTCACCCTGCTGGATCCATCAGGAGATGCTGCTATGTGGTCATAAAGGGGTGGACATGGTCAGTAATAATATAATAATAATATATGGAGCTGTGGTGTTTAAACTATGTTCACCACCATCTGAACTACTGATACAAGGCAGGTTGGATCCATGTGTCCACCATATTGTGACCCTTCCATCTCAATGTTGTGGCTGAAATAAAGACTCATCATACTAGCTAACACTTCTCCTTTTATTCTCCAGTTTCAGTAAATCATTTAGAGAAGATATTCTGCATATCATGGTTGTAACTAGTGATTTTTTACTTACTGTTAATTTTCTATCATCAGTTTCCTGTTCATCTCTGAACTCTGACCTCTGACATTAGCATAACATTTCAGACCAGACCACCTCAATGGATTGTTTCTCTTCTTCAGAGCATTATCAGCAAACCCTGGAGGTGGTTGTGTGTAAAAATCCCAGTAAGACCATAACACCATCACCTATATCCCTTTTCTTCTTCATTCAGATAGTTTGAACCTGAGCGAGTCATCCTGACTGTTTCTACATGATGTATTAAGTTATATAAAGATATATTTGTTCTAACAAGCAGGTGAACATAATAAGTCAGACTTTATGCTTCATTCGGTTTAAAACATCACCTACATGTAGAAGTGACGCTGATTTAGCAGACATCAGCTAAAGAAATGACATTATGACCTTTTCAATTAAGCAGTTTTTGTCAACTCATTTCAATAAAATAAAATAAACTTGTAATATGAATACCCTCATTCTGCACTCCTGTTATCACATTGTATACACACTGCTTTTTGATTATTTATTCCTTGGTGCAAAACATACATAGTTAATGTTGTTTTTCCTGGTACATGCTGGTAGAAAGCGAAACCTTTTCTTATTTCTTCTATTTGTCATTGATGTTATGACATCTTTTATAATCAAACCATTCTGCCTGCCTGATAAATGCATCTCCACAGTGGCTCCTCGCCACCGAGCCTGCACTTTAAGCATTAGCCACCACTTCAAAGGTCATTTTAACCCCCACGAGTATTCGTCACACCCGCTGCAAACTTTGTAAATACCTCTCACTTAACAGCTTGCCAAGCACAGCAGAACCAGAAGAGAACGTCACAGGGTCACCACTCATAGTTTATCGACTTGAAAACTGTTACAACTAATAAGCGTAAATTCTCAGTGATCATAAAATCACCTCATTATTGTGGATTAGCTGCCAGGGATCAAACGGCTCATGTCCAGATGATGTTCCCACACACGTTAGCCTGGTTAGCAGCAAAGCCACAAAGCACAGATGAGTGTGGAGAGTGAGAGGCGTTTTCATGCTCACAATAAACTCATTGATGTTTAATGTTGAAATAGTTTAACGAATGAGATGCAAAAGAGCTGAGTTTTGTTTAATGATGATATTGTTAATGATAAACTCATGAATGTGTATAAATTCATATAGTTACACTTTATTTCAGTCATATCCTAACAGATAATCTGAGGTGCATTTTAATCAGATGCCTTTTGAACATTTTTAACCACAGAGTTGCCTTACAGAAGAAACGACACATTGGATCTGGCAGCTGATTATTTCCTGGCACCAGGCACATTATGACAATGTGAAGCATAAAGTGTTACTCAGATCTTAAATAAGATGGGTCTTCTTTTAAACTTGTGGTTCCAGTATTTCCAGCAAGATGTGAAACTGAGCCATCCTAAAAACCAGCTGAAAATGATCTGGAGCTCTTCTACCAGCTGATAACTGGGAACCTGTATTCAGTTTTTCAAAGTGATGACTTAATGCTTCCAGTATACGCTGAATTGCAAATATCCACCACAGAAAGGTTGGTATAAGTGAACATGGTGTATTAATGCTCTGAACCGTGCGTCAGGTGCAAATGAAGTTTGATTAAACAACTGCTGCTAAAACTCTGCATGTCTTCACACAGTTAACCACTTAAGCTGGTTAATGTAGCTTAAAGACGACCCTGGTTGTCGATCCTGTGCACTTACGTCCCAGCTGGACATATTAAGACAGTATTACTATGGTAACCCATTAATTTATTAATTACTATGTCAATTATTTTAGCCTGATTTAGCTCAGTTTATTAAAAGTTGATTGTATAATGAGCCTGAACTAATGGATCTCAGGATGTTACTGGTTACCACATGTCTCAGGAAACAGGAGGATCTGAGGGTGTACTGCTGCAGTGCTCACATGGACTGCTTCAGCACCGCTGAATCTCTTGTGTCCACATGGAGAAAACATTGCACCATTGTACCAAACGCACTGTGCTCTTTTCAGCGGCTTAGGAAATTGTAAAGCCCCGTTTTTTTTAAATGTTTGATTTTATTTAAAAGTTTTAAAAAGTTGTGGAATGCTGAACTGGGCTTGCTGGGACCTGTGTCCCCCGGACTGGGGGGATTTGTACAAACTATTCCCTGTTACCAATAAGTTGTCCCTTTATCTATACTGCTAATATACAGGAACTAAAAACTGTTGAACCGTAGATTAATGGAATATTTGCACAAGTTTAACATCATTATCTTTATATTTACATGAAAAACAAGCAGAAAATCATGATTTATACATCCATTTAGTACTGCATTTTCCAACAAAGGGGTGTGGGGAGCTGAAGCCAATCTCAGCAATCATTGGGTGAGAAGCAGGGTACACCCTGAACAAGTCACCAGTCCATCACAGGACCAACACTGAGAAGAACAACCATGCACACACATTTTCAATCCTCTGCTCAATCTTACCCGGATCTGTACCCGGAGAGAACACACTCTAACACGGGGAGAACACACACACCATGGACCTTCTCTGCTATCCTGTAACTTTTAGATGCATCCCTTTTCCATCCACCTGAATCAAACGTGTGCATTCCCTCTTCCACATTCTGCTCTGCAGAGAGCTGCAAATGAGCCGTTCATTTGAGTCAGGCGTGATGGAAAAGGGATGACTTTAAAAGATGCAGGATAGTGAGGACTGCATTTGGTCACTCCTGGACTAAATCTGGACTAATTAACTATATTATTACACTTAGAAAAACTCAAATAAACAAATTCTAATGTAATATTACAAACTAGTTTAATTTTAAATGAAAAAGTTTCATGCATTTACTTGTTTTTGTCTTGTACGCCAATAAAACTACCAGACTCACATGAAATGCCAACATTTATATCCAGTATTACTCATCAACACTAAATTCATATTTTTCATTACATGACATAATAAATGAGTCATCCTTTGCCACCCTCCTCTGTCCTCCCCCTAATAGGGTGAAACTTGAAGTCCAGCTCCCCAAATATGCTCTCATTCACAGAATATTTGCCTGGGGTCCTCATCAAGACGGGAGTAGGACAGACGAGCCCACCATGTTTCTTTTGGCATGGGACCTCATCCCTCTTCCTCCCCCTTTTTCCTCTTTTGACTTGTTTTCATTTTGCTGGCTGCAGCTAAATGACCATTCATGCTCACTGATGCTGAATGTTTGTGTTTGAGTGTGTGAGACTTTAAGGGGCATGACATCCCTTCAGTTTATGTCTGTCAATCTACACAGATGGAAACACACAAACACACATTTACATGTATTTTTATGTATACACCTTGCAAAGCTGCATCCAGGCTGGACTCTGTGCCATACCGTTCTCATGTAAACACTCATGTTATGCCACTTCAGCTCAAATCAACATCACTGAGACAAGCAGGACAGGTCCACACATGCACACACATTCACACGTCCCTGTGGGGTCTCTCTGGGAGATATCCGGTTGTCTCGTTGCAAGTAGCTGCAGCAGTGCCAGCTGAAAGAAGAATGTCTGCTGGAGTCAGAGGGGAAACTTGCCCATGACAAATTTATGACTGCAAATCGTTGCATTGTGCCAGACTTCATGGAGAAAAAAGTAACAGCTGACATATAAAGAGGATTAGACAGCAATCATTCATCCAGGCAGCACCTGGACAGCCAGCTGACAGAGGAGTCATCACCACCATGCGTGT
Organism: Pseudomugil gertrudae; assembly: GCA_037177535.1. Classification (NCBI taxonomy): domain Eukaryota; kingdom Metazoa; phylum Chordata; class Actinopteri; order Atheriniformes; family Pseudomugilidae; genus Pseudomugil; species Pseudomugil gertrudae. Next base: position 15,558,096 of record JBAMHV010000023.1, read on the forward strand.
GTGATGGATACATAAGCGTTTGTGTGTGTGTGGTGTGCGTATATGCACCCATAGTAACACAAAGACCATGCAGACTTCCAGACCATTTTCTTCCAGAGTGCAGGCTCGTTGATTTTGGACAGTTTCAGAAAAAATCCCCAGAAATAAACAAAAAATAAAGACTGCAATGCAGATACAGTTTAAATCAGCTTCACATCACAGGACAAAATTATGTTAAATCCAAAATAACAGCAGGAAAAACAATCCACGCTCAGAAGAACAACATGGAGAACAACATAGCCCGATTAGCTGCGTTGCTAAAGACTGCATCCAAACCACAGGAGGAATTTTCTTTTCCTCATCATTATCAGCTACTTTGGATGGGAAAACTTCCACCAGGGGCTGAATACCATGCTAACTAACCTACGGAGAACTTCTGAAGCAGGTCAACTCCATCCTCCAGGGTCCTGGAAGTCTGCTAAATAGCCTACTATGTGTGTTGCAGCAGGGAAACTCTCAAACACTTGCTGCAGTTTTAACTGAAGTACAACCACCAGCATTGCACCTTCGCTCCTCTCTGGCTGTTGCAGAATGCAGTTGGAGATGATTTAAGCTTTGCAACATGGTGCATCATCCTGCTGGAAGTAGCCATCAGAAGATGCTGCACTGCGCTCATGGTCAGGAAGCTGTGGTGGTTAAATGATGCTCAGCTGGAACTAAAGAAGAAAATATCCTCTACACCACTGTAACACCAGCCTGAAGCGCTGATGCAGGACAGGATGAATGCTTTCGTGTTGTTTCCACCTGGTTCTAACCATCTCAATGGAGACTCGTCAGACCAGACAGCATTTTAAAGTTTTGGTGATTCTATGTGAATTAAAGCTTCGGCTTCCTTCGTTGTCATGTGTGGCATCTGGTGGGATCTGCTACTGCTGTAGCCAATCTGGTTCAAGGTTAGTTCAGAGATGACATTCTGCATACCTGTCTGCCCATTCTCTTCTTACATCTGCAACCTCTGCTCATGTGATACTCTTCCTCTTTTAGACCTTCTCTGTAAACATTACGGATGGTTGTGTGTGAAAATGCCAGTATTCAACAGCCCGTCTTGTACCAACAGCCATGCCAAGTTCAAAGTCATCTAAACCCCTTCCTTCCTCATTTTGTTGTTCAGTTTGAACTTCGGATAGTCAACCTTATAATGTCTACATAACTAAATGCATTGATTGGATGATTTGCTGTTTGGGTCAACAAACAGTTGAACAAATGCAGCTTAAACAGATCCGGTTAGTGTTGACTGACAGCTTAGTGACCTTTAGTGACCTTTTCCCAATAAATCCTTCAAACAAATAACTGCTAAAAACGATATTTTCATGAAGCTCTCGGTTTCTCGAACCTCCATGCTGCCCGCACGGTGCCCTGAACGTCATCTTGACCCTGCGCCACAGGGCTGTCAGAGCCACACATGAGGACCTGCTCATTTATCATCCAGCTGCAGACACCAAGGCTGATGACTAAGCGCAATAATGAGTCGTTCTCGGCAGCGCGAGGGCTTTCTCTCCTGAGATCCAACTAGCATGTGTCGAATCCAAAACCACAGCAATACCCCAACAAACCCCACACAGCACCACCCCCATGTGGCTGAACACAGACAAGGCCAGCAATCAGCGTGATGGATTTCAGTCCTGACACTCTGTTCCTCAAACGGGCCAATTAGGAAAATACTTTTTCTGGGCTGTTTTTTCTTTCCTTCACAAAGCTCCGCTCCCATTGTGTCTTTCGGATGGTCCTGTGGTTGTTGCACTTCACTGGAGGCCAGAAGATGGCTTGACTTGAAAGAGGGCATTTTGTTTTATTATGGTTTGGAATAAAGTGTGTGTGGGAGGGGGTATCCCATTGTGCTGAAGGACGCAGAGAAACAAGATCTTATAGTAGGTACTGAGCTCAAAAACCAAAGACAGACAGGCTTAAAATGATGCAGTCAGGCTAAAATGGCCTTCTGAAAAATGACATTGCTATTGTATACAGCAGCAGATTTCCTCTGAAGAGTGAGAGACTCATCAAAAAACTTGTCATAACCAAGGCTTGATACTTAGAGACTTCATCTGAAGCCAGTATCGCTCTGTTGCAGGTGAAACCAAACGTCTCCCATGAGGACAGAGTTCAGTAGTAACTGATGTTCGGTCTCCTCCAGAGCTGCAGAGTTGCTTTGGCACATCCTCCTCACAGAGCGCTGTCTGAGAAAGAGCATCTGTGATGTGTTTGTCAGTTGGATCTCAAATCGCACCTATTATTCACATGTTAGGCTTCTGGAGCAGCTGTGCTTTAAAGGACAGCCGTGATTGCACGGCTGTCTTTGCCAGAAGGACTGGTTTGCAGCACCAGCTTTCCAACAAATCCCTCCGCCCCTCTTCATACTTGGCCTCACCTTGCTAACCACTATTTAGGTCTGGATATTGTGAGGAAGATAAACCATGCAAACTGCAGCTTTAGATGCTTCTTTTGTACAAAAAAAGCCATTTAATTAAATCATAATGTGTAAATATGTTGACCAGTATGAATAACGTTGCAAAAGAAACCAGTAAATGTAAACGTCTAACTGCAGATTTATTTCCAACTGCTTGAAATTAAATCCAAGATGTTTTTTTTCTTGCATCACATAAATGTTAACACTCATTTCTATCAAGGATGGATCAAATTCTTGCAATTTTCCCGCCTGGTCTGACATTAAACACACAGGTTATTTCACGATATCGTGTTTCATTACTATGTAATCTGTGGGAACAGCATGTCAGCACCATGGAAACAATGGCAATAATAACTCAGTTGTTCTACTGTTGTGAAGTTTTCACTGGACACAGATTCCCTCATTAAAATGATGGAATATAAAAACACACAAAGCCCACGTTACAAGAAAGAAGTGAGCATTGTGATGGAGTTTATTTAAGACTTTCGTTCAGGGAGCTGGAGTTCATCGCTCAAATTCCACGCTCGTTCGTTTCCTTGTGGCTGTCGATGTCGTCATTTTCAGCAAACCTCAATAGATTTAAGCAAAAGGAAGAGAGTGCATAAAATTTACCCAAATGATTGACAGTGGTGTTTGTTCTATGTTCTACCCTATGGGAGGGAATCTCCAACACTTTTATAATAGTTATAATTGATGAAGGGGGTCGTTGTAACCCTGGCAACCAAAAGTCTTGTCACCGGGTCTCAGAAAGAATACAGAGTGCAGTTTTATGTGCTTCACCGAGACATGGCTGCATGAACACATCCCAGACT
>JBAMHV010000023.1:15573746-15585908 GCA_037177535.1 Pseudomugil gertrudae
ATGGACTCCTGTGTGGACGGCACCATCCCAACAAGAACAGTGAAGACCCTTCATTAAATATTTATTGTATTTATAAATCTACTACAATTTGAATTTCCCTCTGGGATCAATAAAGTATTTTTCATTTTCATTTCATAAATGGTCATTATACCTAAAAATTCTGTTAATTTGTTTGTTTATTTTTTTAAAACCTTTTGTTTAATGGACCCATATTGTTTTGCGTGTTGGGTCTTATAATAACTGGACATAAAAGATGCAGGATACCACACAACCTGTTGAACCTTAAAGCAGAGGAAATATAGCAGCAGAAGTCCCCACCAGAACAGAAAACGGAGGCTACAAGTCACACAGTTTTACCAGAACTGGACAACAGGAGGAAACATGTCTGGTTATTTGCTGCAACATTCAGACAGCAGGGTAGAGTTCAGAAGATGGATCCATCTTACCAGTGGCAGGTGGTGTAATGACGTAATGTGGTGGTGTAATATCTGCATATGTTTTTGTTGTTTAAACATCACATCCTACCTGTACTGTTGCTGTCCATGTCCTTCCCTTCATGAGCACAGTGCAGCATCTTCTGATGGCTGCATCCAGCAGGATGATGTCACAGTGCTCAGATCATCTGCTTTTACATGGCAGTAAGTTTACTGTCCTCCACAGTCACTCAGTCCAGTAACAGCTCCGGGATGTGGTGGAATTGCTCCATCATGTTGATATGGAGCAAAATCTCTGAGGAGAGTTTTCAACACCTTGCTGAAAATATGTGATAAGAATGAAAACAGTTCTGAAGGGAAAAGGAAAGCCGATGTAGTAAAAGGTAGGCCTGTGAGTGTGAGTTGAAAAGGTTTTGGTGCTTTATGGGCTTTGTTTCTTTAGACATGTTTAGATTCATCTTTCTCAACCTCTTTGTCTACTTTCCTCCTGCTTTTACCTGATACTCTAAATTAAACTGTAGCCTTTACTTGAATCCTGCACTTCCTTCCTATTCAACTGATACTTCCTTTAATTTAGTTTAACATTTAGGAAATTGGTTAAAGCAGCTGTAGATTATATTTCACAAACAAACTTTAGCTCCTCTTGTTTGAAGAGGCCAAACGCAGTCCCTGTTCGTTGTTGGTGTTCTCCACTTTCACTGAGTCTGAAGAACCCATAATTCTGTTTCTGCAGACTAAATGATATGTGAAAGACCCGGAAAACACACACACACACACACACACACTGTTGTCATAGGCCAGCACTGACTTGTTTCCGTAACCACAGTCTCCCACCGCACCGCGCTCTTACTCTCTCAATCAGGTTGCCATTAATGGCCACATGACCCGGTCCTGAACTTTGTGACATCTAATACTCAAACGCAGCATAATGAGACTGTAAAACTTTGACTGTAGCGTTTATCAAACCCAGTGAACTCGCTCTCTCCAACTGCTGTAAAATGCTCTTCGTTTAATGGACACTTAATTATAGCTGAAATATAGATTTGTATTAGAGTAAGTGGATAAAAAAATCACATTGAGTTTGGAAGCATATTTAAATAGTTTTTAATCATAAATTACATTTATTTAATCCATCTGTTATTGCCTTTTTTAAATAAACAGAACTGTGTTAAACATGGACTCTTATGGTTATACTTTGACGTATTGTTCCAAAAAAACCATTAAAGCTTCCATTATGAATATTTATTTGAGCAATATACATAATCTGTGAAAAACAGAAAAGGACCACACAGGTCTTCTTTATAACGTACAAACCAGTGGCATAATCCCGAATGGAAACCTGTGGAAAAACTGCAAAGTGATCCGTAATGTGCGGGATGTGTGTGACGCTTCAACTAGCAGAGCTGGAAATCCTATCAAGCTACTTGTGTTGGACTGACGTAAGTGCATATTAGAGACATGACATGTTCGCCTGTGTGCAGCAGAACGCAAACTTCACCATGTTGTAAAGCACAAAAAACCAAAACAATATATAAAAAAACACCACTGAATTAACAAGCTTTCAGTAATTCTTGCCTTCTAACAAAGTGTGGACGCATCTAAGCAAGATTAAAGCTTTATTTTCAGGTAAATTTAAACATCTTTTAAGCAATCGTCCAGAGATTTCTGTACATGTTGCTTTTTCTATCTAAAATAAATATATTTATTTAAGGCTCCGTCTCCCACAGCTCGCTTAAGTCTGGTTGAAACTTATATTCCATCAATACATCAATTACACTTTATTTTCATACTAAATTAATGTTGAAATTTTGCCTGATAGAGTGTAAAAGCAAAATTCCTTCGATCCTATAATCTCACACTCCTACCTACCTTCAATAGAAAATGTTACATAAAAACAAAAGACACAAACTGAAAAATTGTTCAGAGAGGAAAAGCAAAATCACAAACCAATAAAGAAAAATCAGCTGCATGGTGGGAAGTGGTTAGCATGGTTGCTAACAGCAGGGACGTTTCAGTGCGTTTTTAGGGTTATTTCACTTCTTCCCATAGTACAAATGTTGATTGGTCTGTCTAAACTCTCCATATAAGTAAGTATGCACGGCCGTTTGTCTGTCTGCATTGGTCCTGCAACAGGCTGGTAACCCGGGAGGTACCCCATGCCTGCAATGTGATAGTTAGGATGGGCTCCAGGGACCCTGCAATGCAGTAAGCAATATAGAAAAGTGGATAAACTGACATTAAGAAAGGAAAAATACATTTAATTTGAATTTCAAACAAATCATTGTGTGAACAATGATAATAAAGGGTGTATTTATCAATCATTTAAATGAAATGAGACTGACCAGACTGAACAAACAAATCAACCCAGGATTGCTTGTATTATCTGTTTAAGATTAACTTCTGAACAGGAGGGAGACAAAGATGCACAGGACCAGCTGTGAGCAGTTCTGTTTGGAGCTTCCTGCTGCAACACACCTGACACACACCAGACTTAATTAGCAGACTTGAGCATGACATCAAACTGTCTGTCTGCTGATTATCCACTGTAGTTATTGGTGATTAAACAACACATAAGTAGTACAGTAAGCCTGCGTAGTAGGGATTAAACATGTATGTGCTTGTGGTTGTACTTGCAAAATATGGTCCAATCATGCAAATGCAAATGAAGCCAATGCCATGGAATACAGCCCACCTGCTTTGCCAGGCCCCAGCTACCCAGCATGCACTGACAGCTGGAATATACTCACCATGCCTCTTTCTTCGTTAAAAAATGCTTTTTCCTTGTGTCATGGGGACACAAGTTCAAATTCTCCATCATAAAATGTGAAACTGAGTCACAAAACTCAAGATGCGTGAAGTTATGTTGGTGGATTTACCATGGCAGCAGGACTGTCTGGTGCTGTCTCATAAATCCACCACTTATTAATAAAGACAGGTAAAAAACATCAGAAATGACACCATATGACCCAGATGCACCTCTTCAGTGTCTGAGCGTGTGACGGGAGAAGAGAAAGACAGGTAACAGAAGTTTCTCTGATTCTCCAGTGAGATTGATTTTCAGGCATGCATGCCAGTATAAAGCTTTGGTAGTTGAGTTTAAATGAAGGGGAAGCAGGGGGAAGGAAACAAGTTGTACGAGAGAGAGAAGAAATAGCAAAAAGGAGACAGATGTGAGCAGAGATAGAAAAATACAGCCAGTTGTACTTCATCTTGTCAGTCAGACAGGTTCATGAGTGATAGCAGTCAGAAGGCAAAGCAGTGGTCTGTCCCCGGCACCATCTGTCCTCCGCTTTATTTCATCATGAAGTTTTATGTACGGAAAAATAACAAGGCACGGAGCCAAGTCACTCAATGGTTGAAAGAAAAGGAAAGAAAAGAGAGACAAAGGGCTTCTGTTGTTCCTGAATCAATGTTCATTTTGACTTGGCGGACCCCCGCCTCGAGGAAAATTGTGGTAAAGAAAAGAAAATGAGTCAGGCTATTTTGTTCACAATCACCAGATGAGGTCCAGGGTTGTTTTTTATGCAAACCTTGTGGTTAGGGCTTACGTTTTGGATTTCGCCCCAGTCCAACCCCCCCACGCACAACAGCACCCTTTCCAACCCAGTGGGGAGTGATGGAAACGAACCAGTGCAAAGGCTTCGACCTGGGGTTTGCCCTCTTTCAGGAACTTCATATAATTACTTCTTCTGAGCCAAAAAAACAAAATCTCTGTGTTTCAATTCAAAGTCTTGTGTTTCTGAAGCAAACAAGAGGAATTACACAACAACAACAGAACATAATGAATCGTGTTTTTCAGAGGGGAAGTGGAGGGAAAACTCAAGTTTGTTTTTAACAAAGTGGACAAATATTACATATCAATTTAAGTTTTCTGGAAGTATTTTATTTAATATTAAAAATAATTAGCAACATAAAAAAGGTTTTGCAAGCTTAGTGCATCTCTTTTTGCAATAAGTTGCAATTTTCCTGAGTAAAAAAACAATAAAACAAAAGTTTTTTTAAATTTCTGTGCTAGTTTTTATCAAAATAAAACTTTGCTGACTGAATGTTAAAGTTATATATAGTTTGTAGTCTGAAATGTAGTTGTTCCTTTTATTAATTGTTTTATAGTTTAATTCTAACTCAGGTATTTGTTCATGTAGGGGCTCAATAATATTTTTTTTGATTTCACTGTAACATGGCAGCGTGACACAAAACTGTTCAGTCACGGCTCTGTGGATGTGAAAACAGATGGCTTTTAGTATGAGGTAATACAGCTGAAACAAGTATTTCTATGTAAATTTCCCCCAAAATAACAGAAAAAAAAACAACGTGCACACATGATTGAAAACTTCTCTTAGATTTCTTCTGAATTTAAGCATCAGTGTAAAGGTTGCAATGCAAATGTGATCCTGCAGCAGCAAACAACATCTCACAGATACAGTCGATTTAATGTCACTGCAGGTGTGAAAAGGCAACAGGCAAACATCTAAATGGACTTCTTATATACAGTATATATATATACAGTATATATATATGTGTGTGTGTGTATATATATCAACAAACATTAATACACGTGTTACTTTAACTGATAACAGCTTAATTCTAACATGTGTGCCTAATTCCAGATTTTTCAACACATTGAATTTTGCTGTGGGAAGTCATTCTGGTACTGGTGCTTTATTGACCTCAAACCCTGGATAAACTCTGTTTCTGACCTTTAGCAGAAGCAAACTAACAGATGCGGTGAGGAGCCAGTGGAGTACATAGTTAGGCTGCAGATTGTCCGTCCTGAAAAGCTAACTCGTAATATAAGAGATGTAAGGAAAGAACAGCTCAAGCTGTTTTCCTCCTTGTTTATGACCCTTGCCTTCCATATACAACTGCCAGTGTTCCTAAATCCTTTTCAGCTTGTGCACAGACATAGTTTGAGCTTCTATCAAACATGATTGAATATGCTGCGTATGAAACACAAACAGATGCAGTCTCAGTGGCCAGAGATAAAAAGGAAGATAAAAATTCAATGAAGCTCTTGAAACGAGAAAGGAAATAGCCCCATGTTCATTCCTGCATGTTCGATCAGCTTCAGGACGTTAAAAAGACCGTCCCATATTGATGATAAAGACAATGTTATTGCAGGATTCACAGCATTTTGTGGCTGGATGTTTGTCTCACTGGAAAAGAGCCCATTGGACAGGCAGTGGGGTTAGCTGCTGAAGCCAGATCAGAAACAGGCCCCCTTGAAGCTGTAGCGTCGCTCGGACTGTTGCTCTTCCTCCTTAGTTAGACAAAGTTTACAACAGATTGAGCTCAATATGGTAAAAACATTTAACCAGAGTTCAGAATGGGCTCTAAAACGCACCACAGATCCAGATTAATATAATTTACTGACTCTTAGCAGCTTATAAGTGTAGATGGCAGTGACAGAGTGACTTCATGTGACTGTGCTAAGAAAGTTTCACCTACGAGCCATCGATCTCCATCTATGGGACTTACTTTAAAAAGCTGACTTGAAAGCCAGGTCTGGACTTGATTGGGAGGTGAGTGGAGAGGCGGCCAATTTGTCATCGTTTGGGTGACACCTTGTGTGAGTGACACGCTCCCTCGCTGACCTCTCTTTGTGCTTTGAACTGATAACAAAACTGATGTGTGTAACTGTGTGTGAGAAGGAGGAAAAATGACAACCAGGAGGGAACAGGAGACGTTAAAGAGAAAAACAGTCGCTCTGGGTTCAATTGTACAGTTCCCAACTTTTCCAGACATCACGTCGTAAAGTTTGGATATTTTCAAAAGGTCTTTATCACGTGACTCGTGAATTATTTCTCTCTGTTGTAACAATTTTAAAGCTAATACAAACATGCATTATTACAATATTAAGCATTCAGAAAATATATAGTCTAATATATAGTCTAATATATATTTGTATTGATAGATTTAACTAGAAAAAGTTTTTCCATTGTAACTAAGCCTTATGTACCCATACACAGGGAATCTGACTTACACTCACTCAAACTAAAGGAACTTTAAAAAAAAAAGTTTAATGACTTCTACTGTAATTTATGGACTAAAAAATGGAAAAAACCAAACAAGAAAAAAAAGAAGTTTGACAACAGAAGATAATTTAGATTTCAAACCTTGTGGTTCATTAGATAAACTCTTTTATCTTTAAAAAAAAATGAACTACTTCCTGTTACGGCAAGTGCTTAGCTCACTGACAAAAGACCCAGAAGCGGGACTGAGTAAAGATGAGGTTTATTAGACAATATGTGGACGAGGATTAATAAAAGGCAATTCCCAACAATGATGGGGTTTGTTGTGCTAAATCCAGGTGTGTGTCCGAGCAGAGGTAGCGGTAGCTGTGGGCAGAGGTCGAGTCTACCGTTGGTACGCTGGTACAATGGAAAGATGTGAATAGCTGCAGTGTTATCGTAGAATGCAAGTCTCAAAAGCCAAGACAAAGAAAACAACTAAGGATTTAGCATGAAGTGATATGCTTTTATATGCTTTTATTGATGTATTTATTTATTTATTAATTCATCATGCATTCGATGGATGTGTTTTTATGTATGTGTCTTATCCTGGCGCTCTGTCTGCAAACGAAGTTCCTGACGGATAAATAAAGTTATTTGAATTTGAATTTGAATTTGAAGTGGGACAATGTGGTGAGGTCTGGTTGCATCTGCAAGTCCTTCAAAAAGGAAGCATTGATGGTAAACAGACCTATACTTACTGGGATACACTGGTATCAAACTGCACGTAGTCAGGGGAAGCCTGAATCAAACTCCCAATCTTCCAGTTTAAAAGACAACTGCTCTTCCACCTGAGCTACAGCCGCCCTGATGAGAGCAGATGGAGAACAGGTTACATGCAGGAGCTGATGACTGGAGACATCCTGGAACCTTCTGCTGCACCAACCTATGGTTCAGAAGCCAAAACCAAACACCAGCATGAGAGCACGCCATTTCTCTGTAACAGTCATTCCTCTTGCCAGTTAAAATAACCTGCATTGGACTTCAGAAATTTCCACAAGATGAAGTGTCTGATGTACTTTGCACCTTAAGCTTTGGCCTTTTATATAGTTTTACCCCAAATGACTAACATGAAAGCCTTTTAGAAGAAAACGGTCAAACTATTTAAAAGATGACAAGGAAGCAATGATCTGACTAAATGAAGGAAAATCAGGAACATAAATACTGAGGAACGTAGAATCAGGTGTGACAAGTGGAAACTAACTAGAATACAGAAATAAAACAAGAGTAGAAATAAGAACTAAACATAAAATAAACCACATATCAGAACAGGAGTAGTTTTATGGATTAGATACATGAAAATCTGACCGTAGAGACATTTGAATTATATAAGCACTCATCAGCAGCTTTATTAGGTACCCTCTGCTAACCAAATAAAATCATAAAATATATTATGAAATCTTTTCATGACAAACAGCAACACAAAGTGCTTTACATAGTTAAAATGCATGATTAAAAAAATACGCTGTTTAACAATACTGTGGTTTCTCTTTCCCAGTTACACATGCATACACACACACACAAACAAAAGGCAAGTACACTAATCAAATAAAAATGTAAAGTTTAAAAGTGAACTAAAATAATAATGGATAAAATAAGAGACTGGAGCACAAACTGAAAAATACCTACATATAAATATAAATACTAGTTAAAAAATCTAGTTAAAAGCTAAGCTAAAAAGGTCTCTGCAGCCCTGATGTTTTCTGGCTGGCTGCTTCACAGTCAAGGCCCGTAGTATTGGAACGAGGCCTCGCTGTGTGTTTTTGCTGATTTTAGCAACAATTAAGAAGCCAGTGGGCTTTAGGGTCCACACAGGCTCATAAATTAAAAGTAGGTCAAATAAATAAGGCCCAAGACCATTAGGACATGTATAAATGACTAAAAGGACATTACAATCAATAGCAGAGATTTCATAACTGTCGAAAAGCTTTCCCACCCCCTGGTCTTAGTCAGAACTTCTGCTCTAATACGATCCAGTTCAGCATCAATAAGGACACACAGAAGTCTCACACATCGAGGACGGTTCAAGTTTAGCTATTTAGGTAAAATGATCAAGGCTTGTTTTCAAGACAGATTATTAATAGTTCAGTTTTGCCCTGGTAAAGTTGTAAAAAGTTATCCACAACCCACACTCTGAAACACACTTTAAAAAGTATTAACTGGCTTTAAGGTATAATGAGACAGTGATAAAGTTATGCATCATCTGCATAGCTGTGAAAACCAGTGCTGTGCCTCCACACGTCCCTAAGAGGCACCGCGTAGAGATTAAAGAGAATTAGACCTAAAATTGAAACTTGGGGGAACACCACACAGAATTTGATACATTTTTGAGGACCAAGTCTCCAAACTTGCAAATAATAAAGAACAAAATCATCGATCTGGGAGATAGAACATTTCATCATGTCAAAGATTCAACAAGGTGTTAATAACATTCCTCAGAGATTTTGCTACATATTAGCATCACCAAGCAGCTGCAGATTAGTTAGCTGCACATCTATGATGAAAATCTCCCGTTCCAATGCATCCCAATGGTGCTCTGTTGGATTGAGGCCTGGTGACTGTGGAGACTATTGGAGTACAGTGAACTCATTGTGTTGGTCAAGAAACCAGATAAAGATACTTAATGTACATACATAATACATACATAATGTAGCCATGGAAGTAGCCATCACTAGATGGCCATAAGAGATGTAAGGGATATGGTTAATAACAATAGTCAGGTAGGCTGTGGTGTTTAAATTGGATTTGACAATGTTAAACTAGCAGTTTGACCTGTTGACACAAAGCAAGATGGATCCATGCTTTTGTGGCACTACTAAAAAAGGGAGACCTATATAAATATACCAGTAACCTGACAATCTCACCCTGGATTTTTTTCCCCACCCACCACCCACCACTATGTTCGGCTCGCAATAAGATGAGATATACTTTTATTATCAGTGAGCCGGCATCAACAAATTTAACATTCCAGTACAGTCCAATCCAAGATTACATGAAGACAAACATGACATCACAGGGTTAGGGAGACTGAGGCAACCTCCTCTGGTTGTGGAGTAAAAAAACTCCAGGTTTCCTGGAGTACCCCCATGATCGGTCGCAACCTTCAGGTGCAGCGCAAGCCCGAGAGAGTCTGGAAGTAGAAGAGCGGGGCAGGGACCAACCCAAGTGTTGAGTCAGAGGGGGTGTATCTGTAATTTGGTCATGTGTGACATGTGCGCAGTCAGGTGTGTGAGCCATGAACCCATTCAGTTAATCACCTGGCCACATGTCTATGGCAACTCGGAGCTACCTTGGGAGAGCTGGCTCGGCTTATGTCTTGTTGCAGGTGGGAGGTTGGGGCAGAGCAATCCATTTCTGCATTGCATTCCACAGAGGGACGTCTTGTCTGGCCTTAAGGCCAGTAAAGAGCCAGATTCAGGTAGAGCTTTGTTTGGGTCAGACTGGCAGATTATCCAGGCATGGTCTCAGGATTCTGAACGGCCAAAATGGTGGTTGAATTTAAGTAATCTGGTCCGACAGTGTCTCCAATATGTTCTGAGGCAGAGACAACGGTAATGTATACACAAAAAGAAAAACAATACGATGGTTAAGAATGTATTAAATGCTCTATAAAAGATAACTAACCAGGGTTGAGACATACTGCAATGCAGATGCCCACAAACTAAAACTAAGGGGGTACCCAGGGACACCATACCCAACTCAAACCACACAAAAACAGAGGAGACACCACCTGGACACCAAGCCACCGTCTAGTCTCAGCAAATGGAGAAAAAAATAGTGTTGTCAACATAAAAGCCACCAAAAAATAACTACTAAAATAACCACCCGCCACGGGAGCGCACACACAGCTGAGGGGCAGTTAAACAGTCATTACACCCACTCGTGGTGTATCCACAAACACACACGTGCACACACACACAGCTGATGGGTGGCTAAACGCAGAACTAGCGCCACTTGCTGTCTATCCGGCATCCATGTTGGTATCACCTCAGAAACGGGAAGATGGTCTCCGATCAGAAACAGGACGGCGTTGACATCCGAGCAAAGCGGCAGCAGCCTCCTGAGCTGCCCGTCCAATGTAGCACCCCAAGTTCTACTTCCTGCAGTTCAGAGAACATGGGACTCAGCATACGCTCGGTACTAAAGTGTTCCTCCTGTCACAGCAACCAGTGGATCGTAAGTATTTAAGCTCCTGCGCCACGGCAACAACCCCCAGGATTTATCTCTACAAGAGAAAACACACAAAAGACCATGAGCGATACTGGAGGGACAATACGGCTTACCTGCCACCAGCCTGAACCCGAAGAGAAGGATGCCCGGGAATTACGTATTGCAGCTAACAGCCAGTAATTAATGCAGAAGGTAAAGCTTGCTTACCTTTAATGGGCGGTTCCTCTGCAGCTATTGGCTGCTGGGAGGGGAAAGCCAGAAACCTCTAACAGGACACAGCTGTGTCCTGCTACACTTTCATGCTGCTTGTACCAAATTCTTACCCAGCATCCGAACATTGCTCAAATACAGACTCATAAGGCAAGACAACATTTTTTTAATCTTCTTTTGTCCAATTTTGGTGATTGTGTGTATTTTAGCCTTATTCTTCTCAGACCTGGCACACAATCATGATGTAAAGTTACTGAAATGTTCTCATGCTCAGTTTAAACTTCAGCGAGTCATTTCGACCATGTCTACCTGCCTACATGCATGTATTTGCTACCATAGGTTGGCTTTGGTTATGTTTAGTAAGCAGTAATATCAGGTACTCAAACATGCTGAAAGTTAAACATACAAAGTTTTTATTAGTAACTTTGGCTAGTTTTGTTCTCTTTAACATCTAAATAAGGACAAAATAAAACCTGGTTTTCATAATGCTTAGAAAATTGCAGCCAGCAAGTAAAACAAATCTGAAGTTGATTATGGCTTTTGTTTTTATTCCCTCTTGAATTTTACAAGGAATTGGTAGCTATGCAGGGTACCAGCCAGGTACGCAGGCGGGTGAAGACGTCTGCATTGTGAAAACCCCAAATTTCATGGGCTGAAATGATTTTCTGGCTAAAAGCATGGAATGGAAGATTAGCCCCCCAGAGGGAGGACTTAAAGGATCCAAGCTCTAACAGTGCTGGCTTCAGGACAACTGTTGAGGCAGAAAAGATGTGAGAAAAAGACTCTTTCTCCAGAGTTAAAATGTCTTTTTTCTTATTTTTTCTTTAAATGGTTAGATAAATTGTATATAATAGTTAAACAAGCATCATGAATGAAGCAACATTGTCAAGAGTTTCTTACATCTGTCAGTCACTATGATGAGATTAGAGTTGTGCTTGTTGTGGGGATGGTGTACGAAATCTGGAATAAAGGTGAATTCACACAAAGTTGTTCCAGATATAGATGGAGATGTATGTGTTGAGCTGTAGAATTACTTTAACTGGAGAGTTTGGATAGTTTAGGCTCATTTGGGACATTTCCTGACCTTCCAGGTATACTAGAGACAGAGAAATAAGTCATTTAACAGCTTGTGGATGATCGAACCAAGACTCACAAAACTGACTGTCATTATATTTATTGATCTCCCAGCTTTTTATTAACTAGCTTGTTTCATTCTCCTTAGCCACCTAGGCAACAAGCAAAACAGGTTCGCCTGCTAGCTCCTCTATCTATCTATCTATCTATCTATCTATCTATCTATCTATCTATCTATCTATCTATCTATCTATCTATCTTATCTA
>JBAMHV010000023.1:15586008-15596980 GCA_037177535.1 Pseudomugil gertrudae
CTATCTATCTATCTATCTATCTATCTATCTATCTATCTATCTATCTATCTATCTATCTATCTATCTATCTATTTATCAGACAGACAGACAGATTGATTGATTCGTCCTTTATGCCAACAGAAATGCTGGATCCAAGATGTGTTTCAGTTATTTATTTACACCAGCTACCAGCGTTTGGCATAACCTACAGATGTGCATACTGATGATGAATAGAGTCAAATTAAACCAGAATTAGTGGAAAAGAAAAAAGGGAAACAAAAGCTAAAAAGCAGTCAACAAAGATGATGGTTACCCAAGCTACCTCTCCAAACATTTCCCCAAGTGAAGGTGTATCTTTTAAAACTCTGCGCCACACACACCTAAACACACACACACACACACACATACAACACCTGACCACACGCACACATAGTGCTACTCAGACTACATGTCCTCTATACAGGTTGTCCTAACTTAATTTTTTAACAGTTAACCCTTAGGTTTGGTGATTTAGGTATTTAAGAAATACCAACTGAATTTATATCATTTTAATCTTGTTATATATTATACTATGATAGACTGCACTATTTGTGCACAAGTACACAAGTGACTACAAACTTGTCTAAACTATTACAAAGCTGTCTTTCCTTATTTATATAATCTTGAGAGTCCTAATGCAGTGTATCTAATATGATATAATAAACATAATTCACACAGTAATGCCCTCAGAGACACAACACCACCATAGTATTGCTCAGTCAACATAACAAAAACCAAGTAAACCTAATGCATTTAAAGTGAATTGTGCTTTGTTTATACACTGCAAACACACAGTTCCACCCCATAAACATATTACTCACATGCCATACATTGCTCATGAACTAATCTAATGACAAAAAAAAAACAAAATTATATTAAGAAATAAAAGTGGTTACAAGATAAATGAATAAGGAAATGCATGTTCTGCTGCAGGAGCCCAAAACAACCGCTTTTCCACCCAGTTTGTTCTGGTAGCATGTTGAACAGTGGTTCTTTGTTAGCAGACAGAAACATTCGCCTTGTGTGATCACAGCAGGATGCACGTTTCATAGAAAACATACACACACATGGAAGCTGAGGGAACCTATACATCAGAGTCGTCGCCCGCCTGTGAATGTTTAATAAGCAAGAGAGAGGGGCCAGTCAAAATTCACACACATACAAACTTAATGAAGGGTGTCTCACACATAGTGCTGCCGCTGATGCCAGGAGTGGTGGGAGAGGGTAATGTGAGAGTGTGTTTGTGTGAGTGTGGTAGTGGTGTTTAAAGGTGTGAATCAAACACTTAACTAAGCTGCTCCACTCACGCTTTCCAACCACTTGCACAAACACATTAAGCTGCCTGTTATGTGGGACATTCAAACACAGTAGAAGAAAACTCAGAAGAATTTAATATAATTTCATTTATTAATATAAATAACAAATGTTTGATAGCTGCACTTGAATTAACTTATTCTCAGCCGACCTTTCTTCATGTCACAGAGATTCACTGGGAAGATAAAGCTGGTCCCGGTGGTCCCTAAGGGACAGCTCTGGCTTAGCTGATGTAAGACGGGAGACAAGCTGCAACCAGAGGAAGTCTGGTTAACCACTGTGAGGTGACGTCGCCTCATTAAGCTGATTTGTGAGCTCTGGTTTTGCAGCATTGAGTACAGTTATTGTTTGGAGACCATTTTTTGGAAAATAGTAAAAAAAAAAAAAACTTGGAGAGTTTCTCCAAAAGCAGGAAAGGTTAGATAATGCTTTCATACTCTCTTCTTCTTTTTGGTACCTTAACCCTTCAGATGGGCTTAAATTCTTCATGACACAGACTCAACAACATGTTGGAAACATTCCTCAGAGACTTTGCACCATATTGCCGTGTGCCTACAACATTTATGGAGACTGAAGCTTAACATTAAATTCTGCTGGAGTTTGTTACCGACCAATAAAGGAATTGAAAACTTAAAATCATATGGCGTTATTGTCATAGATGGTTAGACTAATCTAAATCTGCTCCTTTTACCTGTCACAGGTAGCCTAAATTTGTTTAGTAGTCACACATATGCCTGGTTTTCACTTACTATCTGATGGAAGCATACCAAATCCGCAATGCTGGCAGAGTAAAAATCATCTTAGCTGTTATTTTTTGTGTTAGCTAGATTGTTTAGCATGCTAACATAAAGCAGTTTTTTATTATAACCCAGCTTGTGTGGATCACATGCTTAATGTTACACCATGTTTCTGCCCCAGCTGTGACTGTTGTTTCTGTAATTATAAACCAAACTACAGAATAAATAGTGAAATGATACTTTTCCAGTAAATGTAAGCTTTCCGTTTTTTAGAGAGCTTCTGTTTGTGGTGTCGTGGAGGTTTTTTTTCTCTTCTTCGCCCGTTTCCAACCTCGCATTTCCTCACTGGCTGTGATTAGCATAGCAAATGCATTGTGATACACACTGTGATGAAGGGTGATGTTATTTCCAAAGGCAGGACATTAGCACATCGTTATACGTTCATTAGAATGTAAATACTGTAATAATTTTTACAATAAAGCATCTTGAGGCTACATGGCAATTTGCAAAGGGGGGATATTTTATGGAAACTATGGGGTCAAAAATGTGAAAAAATACATGTTCATGACAGTGAAATGCAATTTAAATATCCGCTTTTCATCCCACGTCGCCACTGCGTGTATGACAATACCCCTGCAAAGTATCATATGATACTGCTGTGTTGGCGTGAGATTACTTTCATCCATCCCTCACTCCTCTCGTGCAGTTACTGGAGGTTTCGCTTCTCCCTCGGGCCTGAGCTGTCTCTGCAGCACTCAGGATGTGTTTGTTGTTTCTTGAGCTTGGCCTGCCAATTAAGGTTAATGTGATAGACATGATTTCAGCACATAAAAGTGTCTGAGTTTCCCTGGCAAAATACTTTGGGGTAGAGTTACTCCAAATAAGTATGTGTGCACATGCATGATGGGACACATACTGTAGGGACTGAAGCAAGCCCCAAGGCTGTAAATTGTGAACGGTATCTAAAGAAAACCATTTAACTTAAGCAAAGCTGTTGCAGCTGGTATTTATATAACGTACAACGAAACCTGCCTGAATTACCCAGATTTATTCATCTCTATGGTTTTATATTTCATCTCTTTGTGCTGCAGTAATAAGGGGCTGAAACAGGATAAAACTCTCTTTTTCTATTAAGGTCTTGTGTTTAAGGTAACTGTCACTGCAAACAACTATGTGACTATGTTCAAATATGAGAAAAGTTTTACACAAAGCTGCCATTTGAAAGTATAATTTACTAATGATACCATGAAGAAGCTACAAGACATATTCATGAAACAGTAATAGAATAACCTTTTTTATCCCCGCTACAGTTTTCCCTTTGGTGCTTTTCTCACAACACAATTAACATTTTCATTAGTTCAAACTCCACAACATTTACTTGTGTGCACATCAGAGTAGCATTTCTGTCACATTGATCACATTGCAAATGCTTTTTGGGCATGTACTTGCTATTCCACAACATTACCATGTGCTTTGGTCACATCCTGTTGTGTTGAGGAGTGGTGTGGACCCACAAGCAGGCAGCAGAAATGCAGCAATACTGATTTTATTCTGAACCTCAAAGCAACAATGCACCAGTAAACCAAAGAGTTTAAATACAACCAAACAAGACACAGGTGAACCAAATAATCTAAATCAACACCGGTGAACAGGAAACAAGGAGAACTTCAAAATAAGACAGGAAAACAAAAAACAACACAAAAACCTACAAACCTTAACACATCCCGTAAGATTAACTAAACATACAGCAGCAGAATAGTCTCCACAAAACAGATAGTTCTTATTTCATTAAATACAAATGAGTTAAACTTGTTATCAGTCCTGCAGAGGATGGACTCGTACTTTGCTCGCTGATGCAGATGTGATGTTACACAGAGTTATAGAGGCTAAAATAATAGTGACCATCCAGTCAAATATCCAGTAAAAGCTTCCTGGCTGATATTAATAAATGTATGAAATTACTCTGCTGGTTCCAATAAGTGAATCTATTTTCAAACACGACTTGTCATTTAAAGGGGATATATCATGCAAAATCCACCTTTTTAGCCCTTAAATACATGTTTTTGTGCACTTTTAAGTGTTTAATAATACAGAAAATGTAAATTTATTCCTTCCTGAAGCTGCACATATATCTTTATATTCTTTGTGGTCAAATTTTTCTGTTTAATTTTTTATAAAATTTTCTCTATTACGTTTTTTTTTTAAATCTATTACATCACAGTATTTGCTGTCGGTCTGCCAAATAAGGTCATGGACTTCCAGGTAATCAAATTCGTGAATCTGATACATTGACATTTATAGTAAACTTACACACCTCAGAACAGGGTTATAAGGTGTGTGTGGAGCGAGAATCAGCAGGAATTCAGACCAAAGCATTGCGGTTCTACTTTATATGGACAATAAATGAATTATTTACATGTTAAAAAGAGGGATTTAAAAGCAGGATATTTACCCTTTAAATGAACATTAACATAATAATGTATTCATTAACAACATGTGTCTGTGCAGCAATGGTATGTTTATTTATTTATTGTATGGTGACAGGACTTTTAACTGGCTCTGACAGTTTCATGGACATAAATAAAGCTGTAGAAGAAAGAACTATCTATTTACAGATAAACATGTGGGTAGTACTAGAAGAAAATGTCTGGTGCAATACGTATTTAGATATACTTTTAAAAACACATACCTGATCATATTTGCTCCCACACACTCATATATTCACACACAGACAACATGCATTAAAGGGTTAAAGATGGATCAGATATAAATTCAGCTATAAGCTACAAACATAGATCTTCAGCAGGATGCCATCCCACAGCCACATGTGACCCGGCTGATGACCTGTGAGAGCAGGAGGGGCCAGGCTATTATGGTGTCATCGTGAGACAACACAAACCTACAATAAAAAACATTGTTGGCCTCTCAGAAATTTTAATTAAAGATCATAAAAACCTGTTGTGATGACCTTTCCATCACGGAGCAAAGACCCTGTAAGGTGCGACTCCTCCATTCAATCAGCTCCTGGTAAAAAGCATGCCTCGCATCCAGCAAAAGCCTTTCCCGTTTCATAATAAGTTTAATGCTGGATTTTTATTCTATTTGTTCATAAATTCTGTCGTCCAAAAGGAAACTCAAGACGTGTATTTCTGGGATCATGCACATAAAGAAGCTCAAAGCGTTTTTCGTCTCATCTCTCAGGAGTTTATTAGTTCTGTAACTACCTGAATAAAACTGATTTTAGTTTTAATCCAGGTAAATCTATTTTACCTCAGGTAACATTTCTTTGCTGTATTCCCATTTCTCATCATGAATAATTCATGCTGTACCCATCATAACACAATACATATCACCAGAAACGGATCAAAGCTGATGACCATTACAGAGAGATTGCATAGAAGTGCATGCACACAGAGGAAGCAGATAACCTAAATGCATTAGAAACAGGTTGTAATTCCTCAAAGATCAATCTATTTTCTTAAGAAAGATTGCCGTTTTCCTCCCTTATCTTTCTAAGAATGTACTTTTACTTCCTATAGCTATATTTTTTACCACTGGGAAGCAGCAGGACATCACATCAGACAAACTGCATGTTGATCATGCAGGAGTTTATCTGTTCACATCCGTGTTGCATGCTCTGATCTTTTGCTTTGCTGTGGTTATCTGTCATCAAACTGCTCCTCCTGTCTGCATGCCAGCTCGTATAACTGACTGCTCGTTCTCCCAGTGTGATCTCATGTCGAGGAGACCCACCACGCATCCAGGGCAGCGGTGGTCCTCTGCATGATGATCTGCAGCACCCTTTGGGAAAGTCTATACTACTGCGTGAGGAGGAGATTCAAGACTAATCCAAGTTCTCACCTATTAAAACGAAACAGATCACCAACTTAAAGAGAGGGCAAAATCCCCACTAACAACTGCAAACACACACACACACACACAGAACACACAGACAGTGATGGATTGTACTGGGAAAATCCCGGCTGTATTGATCCTTCAAAGGCAAAAACCTGCAAAGCTCTTCAAGGCAGATCCTCGCGGCTCTCAGACACCGCTCTCTTTCCTCCAGTAAAGAGAATTAGGCTGAATAAAAACACTGGAAAGTCATTCAAACACTTTATTAAGATCTCAAGTCATAAAGCCACTGGAAAGCCATGGGATCCACGGCCATTTGGGCGCCGTCTCCTATGGACAGCAGTCAAAAAGCTTGATGCGTAACTTACATCTGGGATAGTACTTTGGAGCTGAAACTGGGTTTCAGTGGAGGAACACTGGGGTGATTTGCAAGCAGCATCGTCTGCGAGCGTTCAGCCCAACCAAGCACCACCGTGAAAGCTGCTAACCGAACACCAGGCTGTATTAGTAAGATTAATATGCTTCCATTCATTCTGGTTTTGGGGGCTGTCTTCTTACCATGGTCTGGTAATCATGTCTGGATTAAAAGTTGTAAGAAGCGCAGGTTTTCATGGTTGCAGTTATGTGCGCTATGCAGCCGGTTGTTTCATGGTATTTCATGATTACATACTCAGAGAGGCAGTGACTGATGTTGGCTTTAACACAGGTGCATCGACACACACCTGGACACACCACACGCGACATGATAGCCGCGTAGGAGCGATGATATTTTTACAAGCTGCACCCTGAGATGCTTCACTGTACTGGTAGTTATCAGAGCTCTGCTCAGCAGCATCTGATTTGGAGAATTCTTTGTGGTAAAACCTGTTTTTTCCAGTCAGTAAACAAGTCCCGTGTTTTTCTGTTTTTCTTCTAAAGGCAGCACAAAGACAGAAGGAATGGTGGATGCCTCAGTAGCATCTTTTAACACTTCCTTGCTCTCTTGGGCTGCACAGCTGCCTCATAAAGCTATCCTCCTCCTATCTCTGGATAATGTGTCCTTTCACCGTGTTGTTCTGCTTGTGTTTGGCCCATATAAAGCCTTACTTTTACCACATGCTTTCTGTCTCGTTAACTTCAACCTATTTGTCACCTCGTTTAATAGGATTTGCATGGCTGAAGACGAAGTCAACAAACCAAGAAGCTACAGTCTGCTACGTGTTCAATGCCACGGAGACTTTGACCCAGCACAGCTCCTGCGTCTGTATGGCTTCATACATAACACTACACTGCATGGTACGTTCCAGTACAGTATGTAATCATTTTCACAGTGGTTTCCAAAGTATTGTGCATTAACTTGATCTACAGAAGGCAAAAGGAAGCCAGTACACTTTAATCTAAATAAAGACAGGCAGGCAGATCTACCCTATGACTGCTATGGATGGATGCAGCTGTTTTTTGTGACTCTTTTGGTGAACGTAACGCTGGCAAGACTTCTGATTTTCCATGTTTTATAATGCTGCCCATTTTCAAATATGGGAGTGATTGAATAAAGTTTCTTACTGTGGTAATTTTATGGCTTTTTATCGTTGATATTGTTCTGGTTTGGGAATGTGCAGCCTTTTTTTAGCTTTTCTTCTTAAGCATAGTTTCCACAAACAGGTCTGCTTTCATTTGATACTGGCTAGTACAGATTTTTATGTTATTTTTTCTGCTTTTTTATCTTTCCAAAAGCAAAAAAATGAAAGATTAGCAGAATATCTGACCTGAACTACTTTTTGAAATGCTTCTGCTGGGAGTTTTCCTTCCCACTGTCGCCTCATGCATGCTCAGGATGGGAGATTAGATTAAAGTTAAGATTCAGTGCGATTGGTTTCCCTTAGTTTGGCTCAAATTGATGTCTATGAATGGCCTGAGATGACATTGAAGTGGCACTATACACATAAAGTTGAATTGAAACTGTAACATGTAAAACTTTGTGCAGTGAGAGAACAAGTGGAGATTCACTGACAGGTTTTAGTTTCACTTGTTTATGTCCTGAAATGTTTCTGTGATTTGTTTTCCAACCAGATCAGCCACTGTTTAGGAATACTAATATTAGCTTGTTTAGCCTAAAGAGCAACATGTTGTTACAGTTTTCTGGGTTTCTATCCCCTTTTCACAACAATATTCTAATTAATTGTTTAGAAAAATAAGAAATGTTTCCATGACTGGTGTGAAGCTAACAATCTAAGCTGTGTTGCTTAAATTAATGGAAAGTATTGATATTTAAAGCATTGCTGTGGTGACATCCACCAGTCATATACAAATGCTATTACAACAAAAGAGAAAACAAAATAAAAAGTTTTCTTTTCTTTTCTTGCATTTTTGGCTGCACAAAGTAACATAAAGTACATAAACTGATCACTCTGCTCTCCTTTCATTTCTTTGTTCTTATCTTATTTCATATGAGCAAACAAAGAGCAGCATACCTCCTCTGGCGTTAGCCTGATACTCACCAGGCTATTTTCTTCCCCTTCATCTCAGACTTGGTGCAGACAGAGCTGCAACACGACTATAAAGGCATCCTGTCTGCATAAAACGCGTCTCTGATACATAAAATATGTCAGTCGAGGGTATGAAAGGTTTTCATGCAGTTAGTGGAGCCGAATGGTATACAGGCGTCGTCTGACAGAACAAAATGCTGTAACTGCATCTCCAGTTACTGCTATGCTGCCGATTTGTGCATTTCTTATGAGTCCTTTGTGCCTCAGAGGAAAACTTAGGAATTAATGGTAAAATAAAATTTGATATTGAATTACTAAACAGATGTGAAAGATCACATCAACAATGTTTTATTACCATATTTGTTTAGATCTGAAATAGCTTTTCCCTTCCTCTTTTCTGCTGTTTGAAAATGAGTCATCCTGTAAATGCAGCTGTTTTACCGTTTAGATGGCTTACTTTACTAAATCTGCACTTCATTAATGCAGGGCTAGCACACTGTCTGATGGCATGTTACGGTAATGTGACTGGTTATGTAGTAGCATGATTTAAATATATAAATGTACGGTATCTGCGTTTTTGTCCGTTTAGTTTGGCTGCAGAAAAAAAGACTAAACAAGGCGACGCCTTACCGTTTTCAACTGGGATCAATGCTTAGCTTAGCCGGGCATTTTGCTGAGCTATGCTGCATTAGTTTTTATTTAGAGGAACAGAACAGGATGTAACGTTAGCATTAGATATTAGGGCCAGTTTTAAGACACCCCATTTGCTCCCATTAGCCATAGTGTTTGAAGTGGTGCACCAGTTCATTAAACTATGCTATAACTGGTTTCTGTTTTTATGAGTGAGATATAATATATATGTGTCAGAGATATGACAGAAGCAAAGCAAGTGTAGTAGCAACATAAAAAATATATTGACTAGTAGATTGCTGATGCTTACTGTGTGAGTATGTGTGTGTAAACCATAATCGTGTAAACAAGGAAGAAGACTGAGGAATTTATTGACCCAAAAATTGAATAAACACATCAATATTTTCCCAAACGCTTATTGCTAAATTGACATTACCTGAAAAGAATAATCACCCCCTGTTGGCAGAGTTGAGATGGTTCATGGCTCAAAGTAACTTCATATTTTACCTACTCAGTCAACTATCTGTGGCAGTTTAGTGCAAAAAAAGTAAATCATTACTCCAGGGTACTGCTATAGGAATATATGTTGGTATAGGTTGGCTATGCATCGGATTTTATTGAGGGAAATCAAGTGGAGTTCAAACCCGCTGCATTCCTGATTTCTTCATGGCCACTGTAGCTGCTGTCTCTGTCTTTCCTGACCCCTGGGGACAGCCTGGCTGGCTTGAAGGGAAGGAGGTTGCTGTCCTTCTTGTTAGCAGTTGGACCATGTAAAGCTGATTATAGGGAGCTGGCTGTGCCATAAAGTGTCCCTTCATGAGCGATCACCCTGACAAGCTGCACGTCCGACTATCAATATGACGGCTGTTGCCGGGCCGGCAAAGCACAGTTTGCTGGAATGTGGAGGGTTTAATCACAAGACAAATGCCATATTTTGTGCAGTTTGTTTTTACAACCCAGTGGGGGGAAGGGATGTGAGTCTGTGTGAAATATATGTCCCTTTGAATTTGTGGTGAGGTTACATAAACATGAATGAAGCACATTTTTCTGGTTCTTACATGCTTACTGCTTGTGTATGCATGCATACCTTTGTACGTTCTCCCAAAGTTAAGAGTGTTGTGAGTGCGTGTGTCTTTGCTGAGGTGAGACAAGGTTAATTGGGGTGTGTGCAAATATCAGCATGCAGTCGTTATTTGGGCTTGTATTTACTGCAGAATGTGTGTGTTTAAGAGCAATGCTTAATTATGCATTTACTAGCAACATTTACATATATGTCCATGCCTGTTCATGCAGGGTGAAAGGCCCAGTGTGGCCACCCAGGATGACTGTGGGGCCTCGTAGTAACACAGCTTGAATCAGCACAGAGACAAAAACATCTGAACCCCACTGAGTTTCTCAGTAAGTAACCAGTTAATGGTCCTTCCTAGAAAACACAAACAGCACACAAACACACCGTAGCAAACCCTGAATAGGGTAGACTTCATGTATCAACTAAGTTCTGTGTTCAGTTTGGCAGAATGCTGCTAACAATATGGTTGCATTAAGATGGATCATTAAATAGACGTTCTCTGTTAGAAATCCAATCAAACATTTTAATAATAACTGAGATGGAGTCGCATCAGCCTCAAAAACTCTTGGTACAAAGACAATGTATGAAAACTGACTACTTGGAGTATAACTGAAGTCACCAGCAGCACCATGTTGGACCCACTGCTGTAATTATCATGTCATAGACTCAGCCGGGTGTTGGAGTCATTCATTTAGCTCCATATTGACATGTTAGCATCACATAGCAGCTGCAGATTTGATGGCTGCTGCTGATGGGACTCTTATGTTCTCAAGGTGCTCAATTGGATTGAAATCTGGTGACTGTGGAAGCTACAAACGGCACCTTGATCAGCTGCTCAACATATGATAAAAGCTTAAATAGATTTCATAGATCAGGAGAGGAAG
>JBAMHV010000023.1:15597969-15616793 GCA_037177535.1 Pseudomugil gertrudae
TAAACATGATGTAGATTACGTAATGACGCAGAACCGACCAGGCTCTTTCGGTCGAAAACAAAACTGTTTTTTGGAAGAACTGAAGTTGAACCAGAAAAGCTCTGGCTCTAGCTCAAGAACCGAAATAGAACAGGAACCAGCCTGGTCGCAAAAGGCCCTAAGAGATGGACATGGTCAACACTCTGGTCGTCTTTGGTGTAAATTGTGCTAAGCTGCACCACCAGTAGCCCAAGCTGCTAAATTCTGAACCTACTATCTGGATGTTGCAGCTGAAATGGAGACTCATCTTCTATTGTCCAGTTTCGGGGAGTCTTGGTGAATTGTAGCCTTAGTTTGCTGTTCTTAATGTGGTCTTTTACAGGTTGACGTGTTGTGTCAGCAGAACTAGTGGATACCTTTCAGTCCAGCCTGCTGCTCACTGGATATTTTCTCCATTTCAGAACACTCTCTGAAAACTAGAGATGTTTGTGTGTCCCTGCAGATCAGCAATTTCTGAAATACTCACACTAGCCTGTTTGGTACAAACCCCATTCAAAATCACTTAGGACACATTCGCATCATCCTTTTTGGGATCAAATCAAGTCTGTTTGCTAAGAATGTCCACTTCATTTGCAGCTACTGTGAATGTGCAAATAAATTCTAAAAGTGATCAAAGAAGTGGGCTCGGCCCGGCTGCAAATACAGGTCTCA
Source organism: Pseudomugil gertrudae (assembly GCA_037177535.1). Taxonomy (NCBI): domain Eukaryota; kingdom Metazoa; phylum Chordata; class Actinopteri; order Atheriniformes; family Pseudomugilidae; genus Pseudomugil; species Pseudomugil gertrudae. The sequence goes on from JBAMHV010000023.1 coordinate 15,598,660, forward strand.
GTCCGTTACAAAACAAAGTGCATTGTGGCTTCAGTGGATGGATAAAAACAACCAAAACATGCATGCATGTGGGATGGGAGACATAGCTCAAGGGGAACGAGCTATTTCTGAAAGAAACATGCACAAACAGACCACTGGGATCTGATGCAGCTCCGTGTTTTCTTACCTCTGGTGGAGGGTGAAGCATGTTCTTTAACAGGTCCCGATTTATTCAGGAAGCGAGGCGTGAATGCAGATATACTGCAGATAAGATAAGATATACTTTAGCAATCACGTTTCAGTGACCATGCTCCTGCTTTGTATTTAACACGTTTGCACAAAATTAGCAATTCGCTAACATTAGCCACCTGTCTCTGGTTACATAAAGGCAATCTAAAATGGTCTGGAAGAGAGCTACAGTAAATACAAAGTCAGAGTTTGGATATGGGTACGAATACCTTCTGAACAAGGGACATCTGTAACAAAATGTGAAGGAACATTCACAGTGAAATCCTCACTAAACAAATAATGAATAATGCAGATTTGTACTGTACTAAATTCATTCACCAGCTCTGCAAATACCAAACACAGGCAGGGCGTTTGGCAGACTGTTATGTTATTTTGTTCCAGATCCTCTGAGTGATGCAGGGTAAATAATTGTATGACAGTGTCCAGAGCAGGTTTTCCTTGCAAACATTGAAATCCCTGTGATGGTTGGGTTGCCATGCAGTTTTAATTAGCTTCTGCAGATCAGGAGGACTCATATCTTTACATTCCTTTTTAAAGCATATAGCAGCATGTTGCTCTGTAATTGATTGATGATTAGCTCACCATAGAAACAGATGAATCTGTATGAAAGTTCTGCGTCATTGCCAGGTTGTCCTGTTACCCTTAATCTCTGCAGTTGATCGTATCCCTTCACTCTGCCTGAGGAAAGAGGTTTAACATCTTTGTTGGAAACGATCCAGGCCAGACAGTCTTTGTGTGGGAAGCGAGCCAATCATTCTCACTTACAGCCTCAATTTCTCTGAGGCTCGGGGAAAATTGACAGAAATGTATGTCGTCCGAGTCAATAAGTTCAACCCATTCACCCGGATGCCCAGTGGACCTCAGGAATGTTTGCTTGTGAATGTGCATGAATATAAAAACCATAAAAATTCAGCCAGATACACAACACCAATCATAAAGAGTGAGGAGACGACACCCCACAACGCTTAGGATGTCTTGTTTTTCTGCTGGTGACTATGTGTGTGTAACTCTTTATTATAATTCCTATATTTCTTCTGATAACATGTGAGTTTATGTCTTGTTTTGACTTTTCTCTGCTGTAGGAAGAGAATGATCACCAGTGTTTTTATAACAGTAATGTGCAACATTATGCTCCGTTTGCTGCCTTGATCTCCACAGGAAGCAAAGAGGCTCTAAAGAAATGACCCCTCAAAAACATAACTTCATGGACTGTAGCACGGTATCCAACATCAGCCTGCAAATGTTATTATGTCATTGCAACGTGTTATTTATCGAGATGCTGTGGAGAGATTTTAAAACTGCACACGTCTAACATGATAAAACTACATATAGCTCCTAAAAAAGGATAATTCGGCATCTGTGTTGCATCCTGTCTCGTCTCTAAGCTCTCTTCAACCAATAAAAATCAGCCAAATTCTTTCTTTTCATCAATTCCTCTGATAATATCCTTTAAATTGTGGTTGCCGATTTATGTAAGCTTGTGTGGACATCTTATAGAATTAACTTTTTTAGGAGGTTAACATCATAATAGAGCCTGTAATTGGGACCAAATCTTTAAGATGTGTATGTTTACTTCTGTGTAGTAGAGCCCATTTTTTTGTACTGGTTAAACTGGTATGGACATGGGCCAGTTCACTAGAAGGCATTGAGATTGTGAGGCTTCAGAATAATAACAGAACCAGAACAGTGTAGAAAATAGCAACATAGTGCCGTTGCATGTTTTGAATCTCTGCTTTAATCCACAGTTACATGCTAACAGCTTGCACAAACACATGGTTGTGTAAATAATAACAAAATAAATAAAAATTAGCGGTAGCTTAGACCTATCAAGGTGAGCCAGTGTAGTTTTGAATGTTAGACAAAAGAGATCAGGTTTTAGTGGCTCTGGTGGGGAAACATGTTGGTAGTGGAGACATGATCATTTACCTCCCCTCATTTTACATTTGACAAGAAACATTTGAAGGTTGTGATTTCATAAAAACACACCACTGGTACACAAGCAGTCAAATAGAGCCCTGGGATGTGGAGGGGGAATGGATAGAATATCCATCCCTGCGTGTAAGGGTGACACGTTTTACACTGTGAAACGTTAGCCTCCACCAGCTGGCTCAGCTGTGCGTCCTGAGGCGTTTGTCTTTGGCACCGAAACACACGCAACACACAAACCGAGGCTGGAAGAGCTGCAGCTCAGCCGTCAAACGTTGAGGATGGAATCTTAGTTAGTGATATAATGTAGTTATGGTTACACTGAGGTAATGGCAGAATGTTACACACGTCCAAAAACACACAAGCACGTTCATTGACGTGGAGACACACACCGCAAAAGTTAAAATAGTGGTGACATAGTGTCCACACACCCTTCGCACACATTCACGTTCACATCTACTAACTGGTGAGGGTGTGGGATAATTCTGTGGTCTCCGGCAGGAAACAGAACAAACCGTAAATGTGACACACGCTGATCCTCTCTCACTGCTGTCGTTTCTCTAAACCTGGTTTGTGTTGAAGAATTCAAAGCTGATGACAGCTCTTAAGGTCATTTACTGCTAAACAATCACCTATTCTTGCTTTGTTATTAGTGCATTAGTGGAAGGATCCAATCAAAGGTGAGACAGAGGTGTAAATAAGTACATGCTACAACTTCATGCATCATTTCAGGGATTCAGCAGATAACATGATGTTTATGGGACGAATCAGCATCTCTTGAGGCTAGAAAAGGATGGAGTGTCCTTTTCAGGTCAGAAAAGACCCCCCGCATCAAGTGGAACGCTAACATCTCACTTCACTTGTAATCTATGTTAATACCAGCAACTGTGGGTGCAAAAAGCTGTGGATGAGAGGTCAAAATCAAGTTCCTCTGCAGGGTGTCCAGGCTCATCCTCACCTCTGAGGAGAGTTTCTGCTCTGTTTAGGAGGCCTGCTGGTTGCCTAGAGGTGTTTTGGACATGGAGGGGGCCTTATGGCATGCTGGAGGGAAGGTCTGGGCTTCTCCACTTCCTAACTGCGGGTAAAACTCCTGCCTCTATGACCCAACCTGGGAGAAGTGTCAGAAGAATGGAACAAGCAGGATATAAACCGAACTCCTCGGCTTTGATATTAACATTTTTCTACAAACAAACAAATCTAACAGAAAATGCAAACAATTCCACATGTTCTTTCTTAAATTTGTCTTAACTGTATTGATGTTTGATCGTTTGGATTGTTGATCATTGAATCAGTTTAGATTAATGTATAGTTATTGTTGTAACATTCGGGTCCCGGGTCGGATCTCGGGGGCAGCAGCATAAGGAGGGAAGCCCAGGTCTCCCTCTCCAACGGGCTCTATGCATAACTCGCTAATTTAGGACACTTCCTTTGTTTTTCTGTCTTTCATTATTGGACGAACTGATTAATCCAGGTGATGCTTTAGGGTGCTGTATATGGGAGGCATGTGCTCTGAAAAATCTAAACTTTACACTAAACTTTTCTTTAAACAGAAATGGGAGCAGTTATTGGTCAACTGAACGCTCAATCAGGGCCTTATGGATTGTGTATGGCTACTGAGGCCCCTTAGGAAGTAAAATATAATCTAAATATGCCTTACTTTTAACTTTCCTTTCCACAATGCATCCATTCAAACTATCTCTTTTAAATCTTAATCTGGGCAGAAAAGCATCTGAGTTTTACAAACAATGTGTGCCACCTCTTGCTTCTCTGTTTCCACATCACCAGTGTTACGATGTAATTTAGACTTTTCTAAAACAGCTGAATGAACATCTTCCAGGAATGCTGATTCCATTTTTTGCCTGCTTCCTTCCCATATCATTTTTTTTCCTACGACATGAAGACACATTGAATTAGTCAGTGAAACAGAACTTTTTAAACCATGATTTCATCTTTGGCTACACAATCAAAGGAGTGTACAAAATGTCTTATAATGGCACATGCATCCATGCATATGTGATTGCACATGCACATATTTACATGGTGACTTCACAGGAATACGCAGCAATAAAAGACATGTCAGCAATCTGATGGTCTGTCTGTGCCGGTAATAGAGACTGATAGAGTTGGCATTTATTTTTAATGATGGATACAACACACACACACCCACCCACACACACACGAGTGCACAGAGCCAAAACTAAAAGGAAGCAAAACAGATAATAATTAGAAGGAATCCATTACAGTACAGGCAACAACATTTTCCGCTGTCTGCATGGAACTATGTGGTTAAGTCAGTTTGGAATTACTTTGACTTCTTTCCGGACATAATGCATCATGATCAAGTACAGTTAACATAAATAATTACAGTTTATCAGTCATGAATCCTGAAGAAAATATGTTTAATGACTTGTTGGTTCAGACTCCAGTCTGAGAAGCACCACGAGGGTTGTGTAGACATGGTGGGAAGGAAGGGGGTTATCTCAGTGACATAGTTGAAGCCCCGCACTGCCATCTTCTGGAAATGCACAAATACAAATAATAAGTACAATCCCAAGACAAAATGTTATTATTATAACAAACAAAACACAGATTAGGTCCAGTCATAATCTGTTGGGACCAAGGTGATGTCTGTGTGACCAGAACCTGCTTTTCCTTTAATGCATTTTGGTTTTTATTTGAAATTAGACAAGAAATACATTTTTTTATCAAATGTATATTGAAAAATACACTGTTGATAAGAATATGTTTTATATAAAGTCTATTGGGATTTTAATACCCATTTAAGCCTGATGTGTACTGTGAGAAATGTGATGCTGTTTATGCCAAGAGACGCTTTTTACAAGCTGCAACTTCTTTTAATATGTTTTAATAAGTGTTGCCAATTTTCTCTGTAAAAAGGTAACAAAATAAAAATCTGCATCTTTCAAAGCACAGAGGATAATCATGTTCAGTGCCTTCACTGAACGACTGCAGCAGAGCATGTTTACCGCTGTGTGACATCAGCTTTCCTTTGAACATTCAAGGAACTGAGAATGCTAAATTAATACGTTTGAGGAATTTGTGTCCATTCTTTAAATTTCTCAACCATTGTTGTTATCAGGTACTGACGTCTGATTCTTCTCCTCATGATGCTCCATATATTTTCATTACAGGACAAAACAAGCTGAAACCAGGTTGAACACAAACTGTGTTTGAAGCAAGGCTTTGCAGGGCAAAGATATAGACTTAATGGACTTAGATATGTCTCTAAAAAAAATCCAATACACGATCATACTGGAGCTGATGCAGCTCTATACTATCATAGTCACTGCTCACCCTCATTTTGCATCTTATGCTTATAACAGTCTCTAGAACAAGATATCTGTATTGTCCAAAAGCTACTAAAACTCATGCCCAAAGAGCTCTGTGGTGCATATGTGCAGATTAGATATATAGCTTCTTCTGTGTGTAACACTGATACACACTGATATTATCCACACACTGATATTGTTTTCATAGTTTTAATTTATAAAACTTCTGTCAGCATTTGCCGTTCTACCAAGCTTTTTATAAAAGTTTATTCCAGGTTTAAAATAAGTTCATTTGTTCTCTAAAAACCTAGTTGATCCTTTAAAACTGTAAACTTTAGATTTTGTCTGATAAAGGTACAAACAAATGAACTAATCACAGATTAAAGAACATCCTGCTGCTTCCTTATTCACACTGCAATTTTTTCTTCTGATTAAAGCCTGATTTACAGGAGACAGTGTTGTTTTTGGACATCTTTGTTTACCTTCTTGATTTTCATTTTCCAACCTACCGCTTTGAATCCACATTTCATTTTCTGTACTGAGTCCAATTCAGGGTTGTGTGGAAATCGGAGCCAGTACCAGCAATCAGGAGAAGGCAGGGTGAGACAACCATTCCTGCTCGCACTCACACCTAAAGGAATTTAGTGTGCCAATTAACCTTACATGCATGTCTTTGGACAGTGGGAGGAAGCCGGAGTACCCAGAGGAAACCCACACATACAAGGAGAGGACATGCAAAGTCCACACAGAAAGGCCACTGTTTGAATCCCTACCCCCACCTGGCCATATGTGTGTGTGTTTTCTATTTTTACTCATTCTTCAAGGTTCCATAATGTTATGTCAGGGTGAAATTGATCAAATTCAAGAGTCTCAAATGGTTCACAAGCCAGGAAGAATCTGTATCACCTAAAACCAGCTAAAAGGAAAAACAATGAGACAAAATAACAGGTGGAGACTATTTAACTATTTTGACTATTTGGCAGGTTAGGACATATTATACAGTCTTCTTATTACTGTTGCATGCATGCACGCATCCCTTCATTCAAACATCAGTCCACCTTGTAACAATCGATGGAGCCAATCATCCGCTCCCACAAGTAATTGAAGCAAGATGATTTAGAAAATACACAACAAAAAGTTAATTTCAGTGAACCCCTGCCAGCGAAGACAAACATCTACAAGAGGAGAGGAGCCTGAGTTGTTACTGGGACAAAGAAGACTTTTATTAGATGTGATGGACAGATGAAGGGCTGCAATTTATGTGCTCTGGCATGACTGGTGCATCCACTGGGAGGCATTAAGGAGGAGTAAGGAGGGAAAAGAAGAGGAGGAAGCATAGTTGGGAGAAGAGGAGGAAGAGGTAAAGAAGGTCCAAAAGGGAAATAAAGTAGAGGAAACAGAAGACAGGGAAAGAAAATAAAGCACTGTGGGGATTGTTGGATTCCTTTCATTCACTACCTTTATCTTAAAGTGAAGCACAGAGAGGAGAGGTCATTGCAAATCCCTCAAACCAGAGCAGAAAAACCACCTACGTCTTAAAATGCTCGCAAATGGTTGACATTGACTCTGATAGAGGTGGAATTAAACCCCATTATGTATTTATTATGCCTAGTTTGGTTTTATGAACGCCATAATCACAATGAGTCTAGATATCCGTCTATTTTAATAGGAACCTGGAAGCAAATTAGAGTTTAGTTTCATGCATGTTTGCTCTAAAAGCATGAGTGATCTTACTGGGGGAGCAATTAATAGCTGAAACCAGAGAACCATGGTTTCTAAGCTGAAAGTTTTCACTCGCGTTTTACCACCAACTGAGACAAATCCTGAAAGAATTCCATTGTTGCTCTTTCTTACGTCTCTGCGTGGTCAATTCTGTACTGTGATAAATTAGAAGTGTCTTCAAATTAAAACCATGAGTACAAAAGCTGCCTTAACTTTCAGATTAGCATGGTCTCAACTCAAGCCGTTTGAGTTTTACGAGCTGATTCACTAATGCTATGTGTTCTGTTAGCTTGATGCTAATAACCAACGTAATCCTTCTGACAGATCTCGACTCATTATGTTGAACTAATAAAGAACTGTTACTTATAATTTAAAGGCAAGAAAAACACAACTATATTATTACTGGCCTATACACATTCCCCTGATGGATTCCTACTGGGAAACTGTGTCCAAATGCCCATCTAACTATGTGTTTCAGTGCTATTTCCCAATACAATGTTAGCATTGCTAACACACTGATTCAGTATGATTGACTAATAATTATAACCAAATGTATCTACCCTAATATAAAACTGTGGCAAGTTCACAGAGTTCGTTTGGTACATTTTTAGAGAAATATTGACAGTAACAAACACAAACTAATGCTTTAAAGTCCATCTTGATAAATAAATATAGTTATAAAGCAGGATTAGTGACATATGGCGATTTGTGGCTCAAGATGTCTGCAATTATAAAGCTTATTTACTTTTTACCAGGTTGTAGGCCATCACTGGGACAACTAGCCAGAAACCTTAATATGATCTGGAACAAGTTAAGGTTTAAGATTAAAGATTAACTCTGGTGAGAGCACCAAAACAAAACAAACAAACAAAAGATGTTAGTGGTCAGTGAGAATCTCTGGCTTAATTAAAGTTAGAGAACGCTCGCTGTTTCAGTTTCACTAATGTTTTATAACCCTATATTATGAGAGGGGAAAAGAAACACTGATTACTTTAATGTTTTTTTTAAGGGGACTTTTATCGATATGAAACTAACATTATTTAATCTTTTACAATGATCAGTTGTTGTCATTTCATACTTTAGTGTGTTTGTGCATCATGTTAGTTTGCATTCATACCAGCATTTATCTTATGAAAGGTACTTTAATTTATTGAATGGTTGATGTTGTGGAAAACAGATTTAATCGAGTAAGAGGCTGCAGGATTTAAAAATATATAATCCAGTTTATCCAGGATCATTTTTATTCTACTCAAAGTCTCAGCCCTCTTAGTCAGTCACTTCTACTGCAGTGTGAATGGACGGTGCATGCAGGTAGAGAGGTTAAGGTAAGGTTAAGGTCTGCAGTTTTCATAAACATATGATATGGGTACTATCTGTCTGCTTTTCAGCTTTATTTATTTGCATAGTGCGACTTTATGTGCACTGAATTTTGACCTTATTTACTGTCCAGTACGTTGGTAACAAGGTGTAGCTACATATCCGATCACTTATGCACACCTGCTTCACACTAAAAAAGCTTGTTGTGATTCTACTCTGAATTTATTAATGTTGAAAATAAGTCTGTTTGTATTATTTAAAGTTCTGCTAATGACTTAGTGACTTCCAGACCTTTTTTTCCTGCTTTGGTTGTTTGAATCATTTCCACATGCTTTCTGCCCACTGACCCACACTTGGGTAAGAACACGGATACCTCATAATTCTTGGACCCAATTTATCTAAACTACATATCTTCAGAACATTTTGACAGTAAACTGGTATTTTTTCATGAGGAAATGTAACTTTGTTCAAGGCCTGTCTGCATCGTGGAGCACAGAGCCTTTTACAGAGGAAAATATGACCTTGATTCGTATCAGTTTCAGGTTTTAATCAGGAGCCTGGTGACTTCTGCTGATAAAATCATAACCTGTAAACCATTTTTCTTCAATTCAACCCCAAATATCCTTAAATTGTGTTAGTAACAGCTGCACAAAGACCAAACTGAACAATGATCAATCTATAGTTTTTCTATGTGTTCATTCTAATTTCAATCTTCATTATACAGCATCAACAAAAACATGTTTTTTTTAAAACAAAATGAAGCCAGGTGTTGAATAAGGACCTTTAGGGTGAAAAGGTGTAAGCTTGTGACTTCATTTGTGTGCAGATTGGATGCTCTTGTCTAAAAGACCCTTACTGGACCTTCTGAAACTGAATATCTGAGACAATCTTCTGTTTATCATCTGTTTTCCTTCTTTTCTCTAAAAGATTTTAAATGTACGAATTAAAACATGGCTGATCACGCCTGTGTTTCTTTTTCAAACAAAACCTTTCTTCATGGGAAACATCACCTGTGAGTGCTAATGAGGCCTAAGGGAGTTTTCTGAGAGAGGACACGGGACCTTTGGTGGGGGACGGTGGGCTAATTGAGCGTAGAGCTTGTAAAACCTGTCTAGGGGTAGGTGCGGTCTCGTTCTGTTTCATGGAGGTTGATGTTAACTGCTGCAGCAAGGTGGAGAGCCTGTTTATCCTGGACAGGAAGTAGCCGGGGCCCGAAGAGGAAGAAAGAGATGAGCCCGGACGACCCTGGCTCAGGCTGCAGATGGATGGGCTTTACAGTACACATGTGAGTTTCCCTGTTTGGGTTTAACCATATTTGTTCATGCGGTGAAGTTCGTGCCACCATGCTGAGAGAATAAATGTTGACTACACAGTTTGCTCCGTGAGAGTCTTTCACAGAAAGTGTAACTTCAGTCATGCACAGTAAAATCCATCATTTACAATGGCTTTCACTCATTTATCTGTTGCATCTATCTCAGCTGGACACAAACCCGAAGCTGCGTTCTGTCCACAGTTTCCACATAAAGTTTGAGTAAATACACAGCTCTGTATTGCGTAATACTTTACAAACTGCTTTGTCTGAATTCTCTCACTATGCAGAGAAAGTGCAGCTTGTATTGTGTGCAGTAAAACAACAGCCCTCACACTGATTCATTTTCCCGACTCCATTTTCTCACGCATGTCCATGTGCTGTACTACATCAGGATCCGAACCATAAAGGTGCAATGGACCGTGTGCCTTTCAACAGCACACTCGTTCTGCTAACACAATGAGTTCAATCCTCAGCCAGGACAAACTGGTGCTGGAGTCCCAAGGTCCTGAGGAGGGTCATCTCTCGCATCCCATAGTGTTACAGAGAGCAGGAGGTTTGATTGTGCTGAAAAGTTTACACACATAAATCCCCTTTTCTTTATTTTCAGATTAAATATATAACTATAGAGTTGTTTTCTGTTATTTTTAGGTGCTGGTTTCCAAAAACAATCGGCCTGTTTCTGTTGTTTCCTCAGACCCGCCAGCCATTCGTTAATTTTATCTCTTCTCAGTTGTCCTTGCAAGCCGTCATATTTTTCACTGTGATGAGTCTCGTAGTGGGGTCAAATATTATATTCCTTCAATACTTTCAATACCTTCAATATTATGAAAACATGAAGGATAATTGAGTTAGATTTGTCTGATTATTTAAATAATCAAACTAATCTCTTTTAAATCATTTAAAATGTTATTTATTGCACAAATATTATTTTTTCAGGCGATTACAGATTTTTATATGATAACAAAGTCAACCTATAAATGGAACAAACAGATTTATTTTAATGAAAGTTAAAGAATATCATTACATTGCATTTCAATGTAAAGCACTTTGAGCTGTCCTGTACATGAAAGGTGCTATATAAATAAACTTGCCTTGCCTTACCTTTAGATTTCCTGTTAATTGTCTGAAAAAGCAATAAATTCCTGTGCAGTTGAACTTTTTGGCATCACTAAGCCCCTTCGCCTTATGTAAGCCTCATTAAGGCATCTGGAAAAATAGCTTAATTTGTCACACAATACCTCATCCTTCTGGTCTTATCATCACCGTAATGGGATTCAAGCAAATTAAAGTCCGATTAGTCTTCTGTCCACGTCCATTATACACACACCATTATAAGTTCTCAAGCAGAGTTTTGGCCCTGAAGAGTCCATCAGACGTCAGGACATGAAACTTACCTCTGCAGCCTCCTTTGCACAGATGGTTTTCTTCTGGATGAAGGTGCTGAGTGAAAATTGAAAGGCCGGGTTTATGGCATCAGAAGAACCCAGAAATGCTAACTGGTCAGACTGGTCCTTTAAAGAACACCAACAAATGACTCTGACTGAAAACAGGCGTAATTTCAGATATTCTGTCTGAAACATTGGAGTTAAAACAGTGTATAAAGGTCATTTTTGTACCATTCTGAAGCCCATAATTGCAGTAATTAAGGAAAACTACACTTAGTGGTCGTATGCAGCACTCAGTCAACAGCTTTTAATATTCAGAGATAATAATCTTTATCACCTGATGGAGTTTTATGATGGGATTTTGACACGCAACCATAAACTTTAACTTTCTTTAAATTATAGCAGCAGTGTGTCAAACTCCCAAATGTAAATGAGTGTAACCAAGTATGAAATTGACTTTACTGCTAAAGAACCTGGGCATAAGATGAAGTTTCTACGAGTTTCATTGACCGATCTATTTCCATAGAGAACACTGTGACTCTCTGTCCAGGTTTTTGGCATCATCTTATCAGCCTCTGACTTACATGGAAACAAGTTTCATTACTACATGTTTTTCTTTTTACTAGTGACACATGACGTATCGGATTCCTGTTGCTAACATGAATAAACCTCTCATCATCCTTTCCGCCTCATGGAAGGCGACGTCCCCACTTTTGGCTCCAGTGCTGCAGCCCTCCGGTTGGGTTGTTTTGCCTTCCTGAAGTGGTGGAGATATATGATGAGGATTTCCGTTGAAAGTGCCGTTAAATTTCTCCCTCGGGTTTTAGGCAGCGTCTCCCCCCCCTCAGGCAACCTCCCACACTCAACACTGTTGACACATTCGGGACAAGCTGAGTAACTTCACTTTGATTCCCTCATTTTGCCTGAAAACCTGTGAAAACACACCCACTTACTCCTTCATCCTTTATTTATCTCTGAACCTTTATTCCCTTTTTACTGACACCCTCTCAGTTACTTTTTTGGCTCCTTTGTCTATTCGGCTCTCCAGAAACGTGAAGTTCTTTCCATTAAAACGTCCGATTATCATTGTTAGGATTTCTAAATACTCACCCTTTTCATTCAGGATAGAATTACAATTACACCAACCAACCAAGTCACTCTGATGAGTGCCCGGCCTCTCGCTGGAGGGCATTTGTGTCAGTGGATGCTAAGAACTACAGCCATGGTGATGGATTTGAAGCTCTTCTGAACACAACATACCTTTTAATCGCCACAGTCCACTAAACTAAACTTGGCAAATCAGTCCAATTGGGGGGAACAGTTGAACGAGGGGTCACAAACAAAACAGCCAAACACATGCAATCTCTTAAATTGCAGCAGCCTCCGGATGGGACCATGCGTCACAGTGGCTGCAATGGAAAATCTGAACTGTGCCCATTTCCTTGTAATGCAGAGCGACGTGTTCGAGCTGCCAAACTCCATCAGTGAGGGCATTTTTCTGGTTGGTGTCATAGCGTTCCACCATGAGACCCCACATCTGTAACCACATCACGTAATCCATATGTAGGCTGGACATTATTGTTATGTTAAAAATAAAAGCAGCTACTTTGTTTTTGGGAAAATGAGTCAAACTTGTTTACTAAAAGGAAAGACGGTTTCAGACGAGACCACCGTTAGATAAAAAATACAACCGCATTGCCGGAAAAGCTGTAATGCTGTGTAAAACGTAAATAGAAACAGGATGCAGAGCTCATAAACACACTTTATTCCCAAAGTATGGATAGAACAGAGACAGCATATCAGATGTTGGAACAGAGACATCTATCGTGAATGATTGGATGGCAATGAGTTGGTTCGAACTGATTTGTTTGTAAGAAGCCCTGAAATGTATACTATGTAAATGAGCTTTACAAATAAAGCTGAATAAAACTGATTTGTTGATTTGGGCCAGTTAAGCTTCCTAGCTGCACATCTGAATCTGAAAAAACAGACACAAAGCATCAGTGAAGGAGAAGTAATGAAGACATGAACACACATTCATTATCACGATCTCTTTTCCTTTCGTTTGGCCTTGCTTAGGAAACGTTTGAGACCAAGTGAAGATGGTGGGATAAATTTAAAAAGAATTCAGTTTGACTGGACAACAATAAAAATGTGAGCACAGACTCAGCTGTGATTGGTCTGCACCATAAGGAAATATGGCTCTGCATTTAGCTCATCACTATAGAGAGCCGTGTGCTGCCATGTTTCAGCATCTGAGGAGCAGTTGTTTAGAGCCTTTGCCAGTCCACCACTACAACAAGAATCCAGGTTCACATACAAGTATGTTAACATATATCATAAAATATTATTTAATGAAAGGTTTTTAATAAAAAGTAGAAAATGTTTTCACAGGATGCTCATACTCACTCTACTGTGTGTTTTATATAAAACATTTTGAATTGTCTTGTACATAAACGTATAATAACCTTGCCTTGTCTCATATTTAGTCCCCCATACAGTGTTTCTCAATTTCCACAACTGGATGAACTTAATCACACATCACTTTCAAAGTTCACCATGTCAGGAAATCTGGGATGTAATTATCCTCTGTTAGGATGATCCAGCGTATCGTGTACTAAAGAGATAATAATAATAACGCTCTGTTCCTTAGCATTTCATGAGCTAGCTCTTATCATTGCTGTTAAAGACACTTTTGGTTCATTTCAATCAGTTGAGATGGTTTCAGAGCTAAATACACTATTGAACGTTACCCCTCGTCTTGTTTTATCTCATCAGTTCCTTACTCTCCTGAACCGTCACATCAGAGGTCTGAAGTAGTGCCTCTTAACCTGCAAGCAGTGCCCTGATGAACAAAGACAATAAAAAAAACCTGCCTTTCTTTACAAAAACATCAAATATTTGAACTTAACTATCTTGCCAAGTAATGTAGCTGAGTCACAGCATATATATGTAAAACAGCAGCCATGACAGATCCCTCGTACACACAATATGAGGAAACTTTGCTGAACCACAGTGTGATATCTGCAGGACTACAGATATGTGCTGTGACCACAGAGCACACATGTGACGGCCACACAGCTGTCTGTTGCAGAAAGCATCATCATTAGGAGCTTGACCTTTGGGAAATGCAGCAGCCTGTGCAGTCATGTGGAAATAATCACATTTATATAGTGCTGATAAGGGTCATCCACACCCTGATGATCCAACCTTTATCGTAACGTGATGTCAGTTTCATGTGAAGCGTCTCTGCTGCATCCTTCCCTCATCATCCCCATCAGTGACCTGGGTCAACACCGTGCTGTCCATCTCAGTTTCTCTGCTCATGAATACACAGAGGCCAGTGCCTGGGTGTGCGTGTCCATCAGGGTGGCTGCACACACACGCTCACACAGCCTCGTGCCGACTCCACTGGCATAATTAGAAACATTTGGGATCATTTGCAAAGGGAACACAAGTTCTGATGGGATCCAGATGCACCGCGGGGTTTCACCGAAAATACAGGAACCCTTATTTACGAGGGGCCATTGCTGGCTCCTCACCCAGGGAGGTGTGTGTGTGTGTGTGTGTGTACCATGTAGTTTGTGTACACACTAAATGGCTCTTTGGGAACAGATCATCCATATTCAGGTCAGACTCGGTTTAATGGCTTTGGTTTTAGGGAGAAAATGAGGGTTTGTGAGCCTCATTATAGGAAGAAGACAAAGACAATACCACACCAAGAGTGTAATCAGTGTTACACACTTTAATTAAATCAAAACCAAAAATACTTTGTGAGTTTACTTGTCATCTTCTCCGCATGACATCAGTTTCTTTTGATGCTTCCTGTGGATTTCCTCTGCAAAGATAAAAACAGCCACACAGTAAGGTTTTCTTCCTCTCTGTTACAGATGATGCCAGAACGCATGGCCGCTGATGGTAACGCTGCCTCATCTTTGGAAAGGCTGCCTCCTTGTGGACTAAATGAATACTGTCCTTCCTGTGAATCATTTCTACTGCGATTCGAGTCTCTTTTGTAAAATCATTTCAAAAAGAACTTCTTCACAATTGTGCCATCAAATAAAAATGATTGCTACCACAGCTAAAAAATGATGTTACTCACCTATAATGATATTTTTCACTCATATTCACCCCATATCCTCTCTTCTCCTTCTTTCCTGTTTCACTTTGCAAAGAAAACAGACAAGAGTTTCATTATTAGACTTTAAAGGCTGCGACAGAGAGACAAAAACTAACAGCATATATTTGCTGTTAGACTTTTTTGACACTGTTAACTTTGTGTTATTTGGTTTTATATCCTGTCTTATCAAAGTGAATGACATCACGCCGTCAAACAGCATCAACTTCTTACCAAGGTTTGCCATTTCGAATACTCTTAGCAGACTTTCCACAGTGTGATCAACTGTAAACAAGATTCTCCAATTCTCCAACCACACACACACACATTACCACCTTATTGTCTCTTTTTGTTGCTTAGGGAGCTGCTCTGCATCTGGATCAATCTGATTTGTGTTTTAGCTTGTGTTAGGATGTGTGAGACGCAGATGAACACCTCATGTGAAGTCCAACCCAGAGAACTTAGGTCCCATTTAGATAATGCCCTAACATAATAAGACAATAAGGTGGTCATGTGTGTGTGGTTGGAGAATTTTTAAAAAGTAAAATCTTTCAGGGCTACTATGAAAGTTAAGTAAATAAAACAATGTTGAGTGTAAAAATATTGAATGAACAAAAAGATGAAATAAAGAGTGTAATTCTATATTAATGTTAAAAAAAAGACCTTAAAAGTAAAAATCTTCATGGTTGCAATAAAAGTTCATTGAATTTGTTATTGATGTTTTTTGTTGTATAACATTAGGAACAGGGTAGGCAGAAATAAGCCCGGGGGATATGCTGTAGAAATGTGATTGTATTTACATTTCTGTTTTGTATTTAATTGTTTTTATTTAACCGAAATAAAGAAAATCATTCATTCATTCAACATGCTGAAACAGTAAAACTAAATAATTTAATGAGCTCTGGCGGATTTTTTTCAACCACTGCAACAGAGGTTTTAAAAAAAAAGCTTTAACAAATTTTGAGGGTTTTTTTTTTTGTTTTAAGCTCAGAGTTATCACAGTATTCACTCAGATAAGCTCAGATAAGATGTGAAGCACCCTGAGATGACACTGTCATGAAGTGGCGCTATATAAATAAGGTTGAATTGAATTGAATTGACTCCTTATCCAGGGCTACGCTTCCTGTAGACAGCTACTCTCTGCCAGTGATGCGTAGCACTCCCACCACAACATGGTGCTAAATCAGTAGCTACACTATTTTCCTCTGTTGGAACAATCTATCCAACTCAAGCAGGCTAAAGACTAAGCTGGTCAAGGGGCATTTCCACACTTAGCTCAACTCCTTAGTTGTCACAATGAGTTACAAAGATTTGCTCAGCTCCTTGGCACATATGAGCACTGAATAAACGACGCCCAAGACAATATTGTGTGATGAAATCATGATATTGTATTGAAACAAAGGCACTATTACAAGGAAAGAAGGGCAACAGAAAAGTAAAAAATGCTATGCTACTAGCGCTACGTGCTACAGCAGCACCTGCCTCCATCTGGACTCACAGCAGTCTGACTCTTATACCTCCTCCTTCCTGCTTGTGTTGTTTTAGAAATCATCATCTGCTATATGACTGTAGATGAACTAGAATATGTGTCATCTGCACACACAGGCCCTGTTTCTACTCTTAAGCAGCAACGAAAGCAAAAATGGCAGACATCTATGTTCTGTTTGTGCTGGTTAACTGAAAGTTATTGGGTCTTTTGGACCAGGATCTACTTCTTGTGCAACATTTATGCCGTCAGCAAAGACGCTTTAATACGGCACACCATAAATAAATCCATCTCAACAAAAGCAAAAGGTTACCAAAACATACAGTATACACCACTTTGTTTCCAGTTGTATTTTATGTCTGCATGAAGGTGGTTTTATCCCACTGTTGTGTTTGGAGTTTTGCACGGAAACATGTGTAAGCTGGAGCATCACACACTTTGTGAAAGCACTGTACTTTAAAATCCTGACCAAGCATCAGTGTGTGTGTGTGTGTTAGAAGTGAGGATGGGTCGGCCTGTGACTGGCTGCTTATCAGGAGGTTGGAATACGCTCTGTCAAGTCACATTAGATGTGGTGAAACACTACTGACCTTTCTGCTGTGTTGGGGTCGGCTGATAAGATCGGCTTCATGCGACTGTTAACTGATCAGCTTTATCAGCCGTGCTCCCGTCAGTCTTAATTCCTCATTAGAAAGCACATCGCTGCTTCTGAACGTCTACTGATACTGCCGCTGTTCAACGTCGAGAGATTGCTCATGTGCCGGTGAACTGGTCCATGGAGGGAAGAATGCCTGCAGAGCAAGTGAAGTCAGCGCAAGCAGTCATGTTTTCCGTGTATGTGTGTGTATGTGGGTCTGTGAACCTGGGGCCGGTCGACAGAGAGTCAGTCGTGCTTCAGGTGGTGACGTCTTAAAGAGTTTTAGCACTTTCTACAGAAAGAGCAGAAAACATGGATCAGACGTTTAAATAGACAACATTAACCCTTAAAGACCCAAAGAGGTTAGAAAAGTCCAATTTTTTAAATATGAAGTTTTTATATGTCATTTTAACAAAAAATATAAAAAAATTGTAGAACATTTTTAGGGATATTTATTATAATGTGATATGAGTTAAAGGATCTTAAAATCTGTAAGTTATTTGTTTCCCTTTTAAAACCTCATTAAGTTAAAGAAGAGCAACAACTGGACTGTCACATGAGAGAAAACCAGTCCCAATAAGTTATTATATCAATAGAAAACCAGTCCCAATAAGTTATTATATCAATAGAAAACCAGTCCCAATAAGTTAATATATCAATAGAAAACCAGTCCCAATAAGTTATTATATCAATAGAAAACCACTCCCAATAAGT
>JBAMHV010000023.1:15622587-15647653 GCA_037177535.1 Pseudomugil gertrudae
AAACTCACATTGTGCGGGGGACCCCTCCCACATTAGAGGATCGTGACTTGTAATGGAAAAGCAGTCCAGTACAATATGGTACTGCCCGGGCCAGTAGAGTAGTGTCACGCAGGTACTGATGGAAAAGCACCATTAGTGTGCATTTTGGTCTGTTCTCAGAAAACTTGTGGCATCATTCCACACGTGGCTGAACAAAATGTATCGCTATGACAACATAAGCAACACATAATCATATATGGGTAGTGATGCTTGATAGGTTTTGATACACAGATCTATTTAAATGAATAAATTAGACTTAAGTTCCTTAGTCCTTTTAACACTAAGCCTATTTTGCATTATAATCTGCATGGTGTGCAGTAGCCTACCTCCCCAGTTTTACTCAGACACTCCACACCTTGCTGGTATGTGAAGCCATGGAAGCTAACTCCATCCACCTCCACGAGTCTATCACCTGCAAGGAAAGATTGGAATAAATCAAATGTCATATTTCACCTCTTTAGTATTGTTTAAAGCAGCTTTTATTACCTGAATGTAAACGTCCGTCTCTCTCAGCGGCCCCTCCTGGAACAAGGCTCTTTATGTAGATTCCTCCATTAGGAATATTCGCATTAACACCCCCCTAATCAATCAGAGGTACAGCTCAGGGTTTAATAACCTGTTTATCAATCAGCTTCACCGTTTTCAGATGCACTTTGTCGTCCGACTGATAAAACACAGCTCATTGTTGAAACTAGATGAAAACTATTTTTACTAAATATTATTTTAACTAATGATCGTGCCTTCAAATGATTATTATTAAATGATTAACTCAAAGGTTATTACTCATTTCTGTGCCGTGATTCTTCTAAGCTTTAAGTGAACAGTGTGAACGAGGTAGGCCTCACACTTTCTCTCTAATCCTGTCAGACCACACGTGTGACTTACTGCTGAGGAAGAGCTACTGAGCTAATTACCCACTTTTTTACTCAAGCTTCAAGCCTCGTTTTTTGGCATTGTAAGCACATTATTTGGATGGATAAAAACGCTTGTTTTTAAGTGAAATGCTTTATATGATTTACCACTGATGCTCGTAAATGTGCAGAAAAGATGCACAAAACTCACAGAGATGCTGATGCCCAGATTTCCTGAAATCTTCCTGAGCTCCACAGTAATCTCCTCTGGCCTCACACAGTTCATAGAGGGAGACAGAGGGCAGACGTCCTAAGGACAAACAATTAAATTCCTACTGAATTCCAGGAATAAACACTAAAATACAGTACAACGCTGCAACCCTGAAATGGATGACTAGGAGATAAAAGGGTATTTTATTGAATAGTTGTTGAAAGAACTGTTATAAAAAGCTGTACCTGTGTACCGATCACTCGTACTTCACGGGGAACGTTCAACCTGTTGCTGGTCTTTGGTGTCATCATGACGGAAACGATCTCATCAAGGCTGTCTTCTCTTGCTCGTCCGTCTGTGATGAGCGTGGTTTGGGACTCGTATTTTCCCATCACAGGGGACCGCACGCTCATTGGACTGATGGAAGCTGAAGGACCGAAAGAAAGACAGGAAGATAGATTGATTATTGTCTACATATTAAATTGGTCCCAGACTCACATTTGTTAATATGGAGCTCAACATGGCAAACATAAAAGCTAACATAACACGTGCAAACACAAAACACACATAAAAGATGGAAGGCATTTGTTTCTGAACTTCTGAGGTGTCATAGTGGGAGCAAGGTTTGTTTAGTTTCCTGTTTGGTTTTGGTATTGTTCCTGTTTTGGTTCCATGTGTCTGGCTTTATTTCCTGTTTATTGGTTTCACCTGGTTTTGTTTATTTCATTCATTCCACTTGTATCTTGTTGCCTCTGTCTGTGTATTTCTGTTAGCATTACTGGTTCATTGGTCTTCCTTAGACTATGAGTTACCCCCGGCTCCTGTTCATGTCCCATTGATCCTGGAATAAATCCTAAACATCCTGCCTTCCATCTGCTCCTGCCTGCATACGACTTGCACCTTCATACCACTCCTCATTGTGACAGGTGAATAATGCCACCTGTACGCAGAGCCTATGGATTTTCATGTTGCTCGGCTAACCAGTTCTTTGTGTCTGTCTGAGTCTTGGAGTCTCAGATGAGTTTTTAAAGAACAGTTTTTATCAATTCTCTTAGAACACGTTAATTTCAGGGATTAGAAATCAATTTTTACACAGCTATTGTCTTTGATAGATATTTCTATGTATCAAATGTATTAGCATTCATTTTATTTAATTTATCTAAATCCCAAATCATTGTACAGAAACAAAGCAATAAAAAAGTTAATTAGAAAAAGATCATTGTCATACTTGTTTGGAGTTTAAGCTAATAGCCTGGTTTGGTACAAAAAAAAGATAAAATCCTTCTGCTGCTCCTCAAAATTACACAGGCAAACAAAACGTATAAAACATGTTTGTCGAATTTCAAATAGATTTTAGGTGTGTATTGTCACTTCCATGCAGAGCCTACAGCTTTTTTATGTTTTCAGTGTTTGTGTAAGTTAACCACGTGCTAGTTGTACAAATCATACAACATCAAATACAAAATACAAATATAACTGTCAGAGGGTCAAAACACATCATGTTTATGAACACATAGCGGTTAATGAATTTAACAGGTTTATAAAACAGCTTTCCCAGGGCCATAGGTTCATTGTTTGTTTGTTTTTGCCTATTTTTTGCATTATTTATCTAAAAAAACCAACTGAATTTAACATCTTTTTGCAGCTGAACCAGTGGGACAGACTAAACAATACGAACAAGCAAAGGCAGACAGAAGGTGCAGTCCCATTTTCATCCCTTTTCTACTGTAACCTCACACACATACACACATATCACCTTTTGGCTGTGAGATAATGAGCTGCACCTCCTCAGGGCTGCTCTGCATGACCTCTGCTGCCTCATTGAAAGTGACACCCTCCAGGCTGATGTGGTTCAGAGAGATCAGGCGACCACCTGAAGGAAAAGGTCACAGTGAAAGGCAGCTTTTGTCCACTGAAAACGGAGCTGAAGTATTGGACTCCGAACATTTTGAATCCAATCTCTGTTCTTCTTTTATGACAGATTTCTTTTCTTTTTATCAAATTAGAAAATGTACAAGTTTGTATGAAAATGATTTTTTACTTCTCTGGAGGGAATAAGAGTCTGAAAGAGCTTGAAGTAGTGTGGGTAAACATAGTGATCATGTTTGTTTTTTACCTGCTCTAATACGTCCATCCTTATCAGCAGGTCCACCAGGCACGATCGAGGCAATAAAGATGCCCAAGTCATACCGGCCTACCGTTTCTTCTCCGACGATCACTATGCCTGTATGGACGTAAATTACATGCATTTTAAGATTATTTTAATGCAAGTATTAAGTTTTGTCACGCTGGAGCTCTTCTGTAACTCTAAACACAAACTTTTTAATTTAAACATTTTGCTTTTTATTTGTTTGTTGGTTTTTGTTAGACTCACTAAGATGAAAAAATGTGTCCCTGCCAAGAAATGTAGTTCAAAGGAGCTAAATGGCGGGATATATTCCTGGAGGCTATATCTTTTGAGAAGCCAGCTGTCAATCTAATCAATGATAAAACAGCATCAGTTACCTTAAAGTCTGATGTCTGCAAATTAGAAAACATCTCTTATTTAATTTGGGTGGAAATTTCAGCAGGAAATGCAAGGACTCATTATCATAACATATATTGAAATGTGGGCCCTGTCCAGCTGTCCAGGGTGTACCCCGCCTCTCGCCCGATGTCAGCTGGGATTGTCTCCAGGCCCCCCCCCCCCGTGACCCCGTTCAGGGAGAAGCGGTAGATAATGGATGGATGTGGATATGTGCGCCCCTTGACTAGACAAACCGCACTGTAAGCTCTCTCACCGATTTATTTGCAAAGAGACGTAGGCAACAACAAACAACTAGCTTCTTTAGGTTGATCCCCCACTACATTAAATGTTTCTCCTGCTGTCTATTAGCAAGGAGAAGCTGGCACTAACATTGAAGAGACTTCTCTAGGCAGGTCACAATCTGCATTGTACTCGCTTTCTGCTACACATTACCAAGAAGATTGTAGCATCAGCATTGCAGAAGCTAATGTCTAGCATCTCTAGGCTGGTAAGCAGCTAGATTAGCTACATTGGATGCTTCCTTTGCTCTTTGACACTCATACTGCACCATAGAATCACAATAGTATGGATAATCACTAAACAAGAAGCAGAACAGGTAATACTATTTAAAATATGTACGATCATCTTACCCAGGCCAACTTTTGGATCTTTCTTTAAGGTTATGCATATGACTTCTCTCTCTGATGAACCTCCGAGTTTTGGTGGTGTTTCTGTTAGTAAAACAGTAGAATAATCTTATTACTGGTAACTAATACAATAAAAATGTCTTTCATACTGACTATTCTAATAGATAAAGATGACTTTAAAAAGAAATTATTTAGGGAAATAGTTTAGAGTAGAGAAAATGTGACCGAGCATTTGTCATGGTGGCTATCAGCACCTTACAGCCAGTTGGTCATGCTGTACCTCTGGCTGCTGGGGATCCAGACAGGGCTTCAGATCCACTTCTCTGGGAAAAAGCTGGGGAACGCATCCCAGTGCTGCTGCGCATACTGCTCGAGCAGGTACTGCAATAGGCACAATGAGGTTTAAATGTAGTATTATGAAAACCTTAGCTTCTGTGTGGGAAAAAAGCTATTTGTTCACACGATTAGGAAGTCATTGATCAGCTCTATTCACTCTGACCTGCTCTAAATCTGTTATTACAAGCCTTTATGCTGTAAAGATGACCCAACCAACATGTCTGGCAGCAACCATCTGACATCTCCAATTATTAGCACCGTTTTTGCTCATCAAACACAATGAAACCAACTTATGATCTTATGTACTCCACAAGTTGACACGTTTGTCCACATAAGACATTTAATATCATCTGAGTGGTCTTAACAGTTTGCTGTATTTCGAACAAAGACTTGTGCTCATGAAAACTGCCAAACAACTAATACCTGTGATGCTTTACTCTGGCCTCGATTCTGGCCGCAACGTCGTCACACAATTTGGTCAAGGACTCTTCCTGAGGTGTGGTCAGGCCGCTGTCGTCTTGCGGCGTCTCAGAACAGGAAAGGGACTTGAGCTGGTTGCTTTGAGCGCGACATACTGCTGCATACTGCACGATATTGTCCTCTGGACAAAGATAGAGACGTTATCTTGTCAGTGAGTTGTCAGTGAGCAGCATGGTTTTATTTTAAACTGAATTTCAGGAAGTTGTTGGAGATCAAAAGCTCACAAAAGGTTGCTAGCACTTTTAGAGCCCCAAAAACAGGCCAGCAAAAGTAAGGCTGCAGTAGCTGACCTGAGACCAGACTGTGGCTCAGCTGGCGGGAGTTCATCTCATTGTTAAACTTGTGCTGGGCTGAACAAAGGTTACATAGGTATTTGGCTATTTTGGACCTCTCTGTGATGAAAGTGTACTTCTTCCTGCTGCCGCGGCACTCTATTACAAACTTGCGTCTCTGTGGAAACACAAGAAAAAGGTTTGTAGGTTATGGAAAGAAGCTCGGAATAAAGATATCTGTCTGTACCAAGTCCACCACTCACATTCGACGAGATGGTTGCCGTTTCCCTCCAGTAGAAATTCTGGGACGTGGATCTGTATCCGTCTTTAATCTCGTACACGGTCACACCTTTGGCACACACCCCAAGGATGATCTCTCCATCTAAAGGCTTCTTCTCCCGTGTCACGCGGTGGAAGAAGACACCATACTCAGGCAACTGCTGACACACCTACAAAGGTAAGAATAGCCGCATAATGCATTTAGAGAAAATGCAGCAGCAGGAACTGAAAAGTCAAACAAAACCATGACTGTGCTTCTACCTTGAGGAATTCCAGCTCCGACTCATCTGCGAGCATCTGAGCATTGTTGGCATGAATTCGCAGCAGCTCCCCTTGAATATAAGGCAAGGCACGTTTCTCCATCACACTCTTAGAGACGTACTGATCAGGCCGGTAGTAGTTCCTACCATACACCTAAATGCAATGAATACAACTTTTAAACAACACAATACAGCTAATTATAGATATTATAGATATGTGTTTTATGTCAAATAAAAAGCTTTTTAATAAAACTTGAGCAAATTGGGAACTTAATCTGTAGTTAAAGGGGTTTTATTAGCCTTCACAATGGCTGCCATCGTGGTTAAAACCCACAGATATAAAATCCTAATTGAGGGTATGATGGGCATGGTGGATTCAATGCTTGAACCTTTTATTTTTAACATTGTCCTGTAAAATCCATCTCTTGAGTCACTCAACTTCAATTATTAATTGAGCTTTTGATGCACAACCTCAGGCATGCAGTCTCCATACTCTGTCTGCAGGGCCAGACCTCCCAGGAACAGAGCAGTCTCCTCATGGCAGGACAGCCTGTCATCTAAAAGGTCCCTCCTGAGCTGGAGGTAATACTGATGGCGGGTCTGTTTGTGCCTGGTGAAGAAAGAAAAGTCTCATTATGTCTGTATAACATGTCTCTTCTTCTGTCCCAGAAGGTAATTAATCTGTGATCAGGAAAGAAAAGTAATAAGGGCGAGCATCTTGAGACAGGAACGTGCATAACTTCCTAACAGCTGTAGCAACTGATCACAGCTGAAAATGTCAGATGGCAAAAAGAGGCCAAAGGCTTTATCTGAGCAGCAGCTGGCCAAAGCAACAAAAAGTAAGGCCTTTTATAGGAAGATATCGTTTGATAGCTTCAGTTAACAAATCTTATATTGAGAAAAGTAATGCGCCCTATCTCAATAAGAACTAAGATTCCCTCTTAAGTAAGTAAAATGTATTTATATAGCACCTTTCACAGCAAAGAAGTCACAAAGTGTACAACAAAATAGACATAAATATATGTCTAAAAGTAACATAGTAAAAGTAACAAAATATATATAATATATATAGATTAAAACAAATAAAAACAAACTTACAAAAGAAGAGAGATGTCATTAACAAAGAATTTGATCCTGAAGAAAAGGACAAAGGTGGTTGTGGACACTTTCTTCCAGCTATCTGGAGCAACTTTGGAAATCTTGGTATCATTGTCCACAAAGAAAAACTCATTATCTAATCAGGGAATAAAGAAAAAAACAAACATGACCATAAATAAACGTCATTCTCTGCTATTTGATTATTTAAAGTTGCATTTACCATCAATATAAGCAAGGCCAAAGTAAAAATGTTCCACGAGGTTTGAATGAGCTACAATCATGTCAAAAACATCCCCTCCTCGAGATTTCACTTCACACTTGACGAGGATGCTCTGTCCATTTGGCATCACCACGCTAAGCTCTCTGTGGTTGACTGGAGATTTCCCTTTTTTTGACTGGGAACAGAGGAAATAGGTTAAATAATGTTAAAGATAAGGGGTAAATATATCCTTTCAAAGTGTTGCCTTTATTTTTATTTGTTTATTTATTTACCAAGAACTCACCAGTATAGATCCAGGCAGTTCCAAGACAACCACAGGCTCATCTAATACTCTAATAAACTCAGGACCCATGTCCTGCAGCAAAAAGGACAACAAGATATATACTAAAACTCCCAAACCAATATAATATTTCATAAATATAATCACAAAAAACCCTCACCTTTACTTTCTTGTCGTTTAAACTCATGGTGGACTCAAACTGTGGCAGGGGTCTCGAGTTGGCATTTCGATTACCATCCATGTACGGACTACATGGCCCGCGGTTCAGGTGCTGCCAGGTAGTAAAACTCTCCCTAAGTCGACCTCCCGAAGAAATCCTGGGTAATATCATTTAATGGAAGCAAGCTCTGTCACTCGTGAACACATCCAGAAACTAAACTAAACATGATGGAAGTGACGTTCATACCCTGTGGAATCAACTGGATATGATGTTCCTGAAAAGGTTCTGGGGATCTTCTTCTTCAGTGTCCATGTTGAGCTACTGAAAGAGCCTCCTGAAAAACATATGGCGTGTAAATAATTTTGCAAGCATTAAAGCAACAGTCGGATATTTTATTATTATTATTATTATTTAGATAACTGTTTAGCTTCCTTGCAGTGAGTTAAAAGTAAAGATTAACGCTTTCATTTGTTCAACATAAGCAACAAATGCAGTTAGCTTAGCATAGCATAAGCATAATGCAAAATTTAGTCTGTCTCTATTTAGATAAAAAGCAAAAATGGCTTTTTAAATGTGCCTTAACCTGTTTAAGACATTCAGGTGTTGTTTAATCTTGGCATCCAGTTGTCATGCTAACAATAGTTTAGCTAATGGCCGTGTGGCGTAATTCTGCATGCCAGACAGTCCATATCCTGTTATATTAGAGAAGGCTATGACATGAGGAAAAGGTGAATGTTAACGTTGTGGTGTCATAGTGCTTTGGCATATCATAAGCCACATGTCAAATGCTTTAGTTTAGTCTTTAGTTGTTTAAATGGTGGCTCCTAAAAGGTACCATAATGCATTAGTTCAGTGGTCTGCATCCACAGCTCTTAAGCTACATGTGACTCTTTAACCCTTCTGCACTGGCTAGTGTAACTCTATATGGTTGAAATTATTGCCAACAATATCACTTTACCTGTTTGCTTGATTTGTGCTGGGAATTTAGCAAACAGCCAAAAAATTCCATTGGTTGATGAGTGTGAGCATTTTAGACATATTCTGTTTATCTCTGTTGTAGTCAGACAGGCATGGGGGGTAGTTTTACTTTGTCCTTTTTATGTTATCTCCCTCGGCTCAAGCTGGACTGGGAGAGATTAACATCATTAAATTTGTCACTGGGACCGTTAACTCATTAGGATAATGCTCACTGAGGTCAGAAATCAACTAGGATGTCCCCTATCCGTCCATTTATAGACACTCATGCTAAACCACTCTTCGTTGGAACCAGAGGTGTTGTACTTGGAGAGCAGACATTAGATTGGTATTGATCCCCTAAACTCTTGGCAATGAAGCCGATACGCCAAGCACATTCCTGAAAATGTCAAACTTTAACTCAAACAAATAGGATCAGTTTCTTACTGTGTAATCTGTCCCTGACCATCTGACTGCGGTCTGTTAGCTGGGATCCGTTTTCAGCCATGGACACATGATCCACCTGCAAAGACATCACCGTCCAGCTCAGAGAAACAAGCACAGAGCTGGAGTTCAAAAACTACACTTAACAAAAGCAAACATTGTCTCATATAACCACCTTAAAGTAAAACCGCCACTCACTGAGTTTCTGTAGACGTCTTCTACCAGCTGTCTGATGAGCCGCTCGGGGGGAGGAAGCATGGAGGTTTTGTGGTGGAGTTCACATGTTTCCAGCACTGTCAGCAGGTCGGTCCTCCTCATCACCATGTCCTCACACATGCTCAGCAGCAAACCATCCAGCTCAGCACTCATCTGGACCGGCTGGGGGGAAAAAAATAACAAAATCAATGATGAGCAAATTTTGAGAGTACGGAACAATAGTTCTAAATAAGAGGAAGAGGAGTACCTGGCTTTGAGGTAAATGATAGTCAACACACCAATAAAGAGTCATCCCCAGTGAATACACAACCATCTGAGGAGCAGATGGATAGATATGTCAGATATTCACTAGTGAAGTGAATCTAGCCCCAAGTCTTGGCACCCAGTGGCCAACATTTAGGAGCAACACAGTTTTCCAGTCTCTAACCTTTTCAGCGGCAGCCCTGGTGGAAGCAGCGTTACCCTGCTGGACCTCGGGAGCTTTGAATGAGGCCACGTCTTCATATCGCGCACAGCTCTTGAAGGCCAAACTCCCATTGGCTGACAGTAGCACCGAGCCGGGGCTCAACACATTGTACATGTTACCTGAACCTAAACAAGAGGTTCAGACCACAAGCTGCTCACCAACAGGTTTTTTAATCCATGATTTCACCTCTTGCTCATAAACAAGATGAAACATGCATTTAAAGAAACGGGTAAACAATGCAGCTGGTAAAGGCTCACCTTTTTTGGAGATGTCCAGTAAGGCGTCAGTGGTAGCTAGCAGCAAACACCAGACCTCATCCTCCTCCAGCGGTGAACCCCGGGCCTCCAACACTTCCGCCAGGGTCACAAACGTTCCCATCCTGCTGGAACGCACATGAACACACACATAAAGCTCAATGGAAGTAGACCACATCGTTGCATTAGGCACAGAAACACAGTTGCATGCTATCTTTTACTGCAGGTTCACAGGTTGAGATGTTTAGGTGTGCCTTAGTTTATGCATTTAAAAGGAATTTTTTCCCAACAGAGTGGATATTTGAGGTATTTTTAAGAGAAAGAAATCCAGACAAGTTCTCTGTGTTATTTCCAAACAGCCTGACCTGATGGACCAGAATCTCATTAACATCTGACTTGGTGAACACTTGGAGATCAGAGAACCAACAAGCTTACAGTTTAGTAGGATTTAAGCAAGCTAAGCAGAAACTAATCCAATATCTATTGTATGTTTAAAGCACTTCATCGTGGTTTTCCCTTCATTTTTACTGAAGATGATGATTTCCGATTCATTTTACCATATTAAAGACTCACACACAGCATCAGACAGATTTGAAAGATCAAGATATAAATGTTAAAAGATCATCTGTTGTACATGTTGTGTTGGATTATTATGTTTGATTTGCAGCAATCTGAGGTCGGCTCTGAAGAGGACCACCACAGGGGACTTTACAGAGCATGATTAATAACATGTCAGCGCTGTCATTTCATTAAAACACACAGCTGTTGAACCATCTACCAAAAAAAGAGCTTTAATCAGAAACCACTGTGAGGATAAACCACCCAACTTTGGCTCCAAGTAAAACAATTAATGCAAGGCAGTCATAAAAACCCTGAAAGACACCTCAAGCTGTACCGCTTTCTACCTGACTATTATCATGGCCATTACAGACATGAGACATGAATTTCATTATGGCATGGTTAGCCTCTTTGGTAAGAAACCATTAAGAAAGATCATGGTTGCAATATTTGTGCCAGCGGTTGTGCTACGGTGTCTCTGAATGGACAAAAAGCTCTGTGTGTGAAGCGTGAACCCTCTGAACTTTAAAACTGAAGTACTGGGTGGTGTAAAGAGGACTAGAGCAACATCTGGGATAAATGACACCTCAAAAGCTCCATAAATAAGAAAAATGTGTATGTATATGAATACACAATTTTTAAGATAAAAACATGTTGATGTGTGGAAGAATTTTGGCCGCTGACGGCCACCGTCCAATCACAACTGTAAGTCATTTCTATGCCTATCATGATGACAGTGTTTCTTACACACTGTCCTTTTAAGGGAAAAAAGTGGGTGTATCCAGTGGTGCTATGTTAGTTATAGATTTACATAGAAGAGCACAAATAGATTAATAAGTGGAGAATACATGCAGTGAAGCTGGATTTTTAAATGCTTATTATAGAGAAGGAAAATTAGATAATAAATAGGCAGTTTAAAGTAATTGCAAATGTGTAGAGCAGTGGACAAACCCAACTCTACCTGGAGTCTTTCCATAACACAGATATCTGTGTAGTTCTACTTTGTGTAGTGCATGTTTTTAGTCCCACCTTTTGAATTACAGGCTAAACCACGCTCTATCAGTGCGCTGAAGTCACAGGTTTGATCAGAGGACACGACATATAGTTGATTTAAAAGACAATGATTTGAGATGATATCATGTGCTGATTGAACCCAAACAGTTCCATTCATATCAAATCCCTAAAGGCAGCTAACATGAAAGCATCATTTTACTCCTGAGCTTTTCATTGAGATGAAAAACTGTTGTTTTGACAAAAATAGACTGTACTAGTCTGAATATTGAGCTTTAAAAGACTTATATAAAAACTGAGAGAATACATATTTAAACAGGATACAGTGCAAACCTTACATTACTAATAATAATAACCAGGTTAGTACAGACTCCATCAGTTACAGTGCACATCACTGGATAACAACATCTTCCATACTCAGACAAAGCAAAGATAAAATTACTTGTTTTTACTTATTAGTGGTCAGAGAATCTATTTTTGGATTAATCATCTGTGTGGACAGAAGCTTGTGGATATGTTGATCGCTGAATCAATGTATCATTACATCCATGGTAACCAGCAATCATTTGCATGTTAATCACAGGTCAAATTTAATGTCTCACACAGGCTTTGTGAACGAGAGGATGAGGACGGTCAGTTTTTTTTTGTTTGTGCAAGACTGAAGAGATCAAATGTACCCACTCACAAGCCATGAGGGGTCACAGAAGGATTTGATTATAATGAAGGTGACGTAAAATCACAGAAACATCTCAATCAGCAGTTGTCAGTGTAGCTGAACATCAGCTCATCATAGATCACCAATGCATCCCTGCACTGCTGGTGTCCCAGCATGGCACTCGTTAGGGGCATACTGCGCCATTTTTGTTTTGTTTGACTGCATAATTCAAAGAAAAGACACTGAAATCAGCAGAATAAACTTAATCTGAAGTATTACTTGCTTTATTTGGAGTAAAAAAAACATTAAAAAGGGGTGAAATGATCCAGAAATCTGGAGCCTTATATACACCTTTCATTAGATTTAAGATTTATCTTAAAACTCTGAGCAAGTCAGAACCTGTTTAATCTATTAAACTATAAAACGTTGATATATTCATTAGATTATCTTTGAAATTCTAATTAGTTTAGTAAAAAGGACACAAATAAGAACTTGTAATCATAAAATAGAGATAAAGTGATTAATAATGTTTAGAAAGGGGGGGGGGGGTAGCTATAGATGCTGACAAGTCTGTAGTTCAAATCCATGCTGGCCTGATTGTTTCCTGCATCTCACTGTGAAACTGTCCAATCATCTGCTTTCTATCAAGACCATACAAGTGTTTAAGTGGTACAAAGCCACTTGTTTTCTATAAAAATCAGTGAGGAATCATCAAGGAGAGATGAGCTGCATTTGTTGTAAAAATGCTGCTTTCACGGGCGGTCTAGTGGTCTAGTTTTTAACTGCACTAGCAATAGCAAACCTGGCGCCTCATCGAGTAGACTGACCATATAATCACAATAAAACAAGAAGCTTTAGAGCCACAAAAAGCTGTAAATGCCTCATTTACTGTTGCTGTTTCATAATTGACCTCATCATGACTGAACTGAGAGCGCTGTTTTAGCTGCTGGTGTTGAAATGTTTGCTATCAAGCAGCAAAACACAGATTTACTTGCATTTAATTCTGTGACCCAGGCAGCAGGACAGCTTGCCAAGTAACTCAGCTCCGTTAATCAGGTTATAGCCACTTCACTTTAAACAAGATAACCCAGAGTGCAGTCTCTGCATGGTGACAGGATGTTTTCACTCCTGCTGGCAGGAAAATGATCAACGGTTCCTCTATTTTAAGGCTGGTGAACACAAAGTAGATTTTTTAGCCTGTTTGAGCGAGGAAACCCTTTCATAACCAGAATATTTAAATTCAGGTGCGTCTGGGAGAAAAGCACATTGATACACCTCCCACTGGCCACCTTTTCAGGCTTAAAAAGCAAGGAACATTTCAGACCAGATCATGTGAGGCGGTAAAAACAGCAACAACATCCTGACAGAGTGTAGGATACAGTAGATGTTTGGACTGAACAGAGCAACCCTCATCCAGGAGAGCAAAGTTCAAGGCTGGTTGATGGTGACATGTTCATTAGCACTGCCGGAGGCTGTGAAAATGCCCGTGCTCATAGGGTGGGACCTTCTTGGGAGAAAAAAGAAAGTCAAAAGAACTCTGCAATACTTAAAGTTATATATTAACCTATAACCTAAGCAGACCCATAAATCCAGCCATCAATATGTGTTATTATTTAGAGCTGTCTTATATTTAAGGTCACAATGACCTATTTATTTGACCTTTGTTCACAATATAAAGCCAAATGAGGGAGAATTTGACCCAAACAATGAAACAAATCCGATGAAACACTTTCTCTACCAGAGAATGAAAAAAACGTTACTTTTCCTAAAGCTTTTATGAGAATGACACAGTCAGCTGGCCCTTTCCTCCCAGTCACTCACTGATATCGGCTGTGTTGGTCCATCAAAAACACACATCCAGCTTGCTTTTCAGCAACAAGCCACTTTTCAGTCTGAGTGCCGGTTTTCTGCTCAATCTTCCGGCCTTTAAACTCACTTCTGCTGTGAACATGTGCTTTTGCACCATCTGCTTTGGAGGTAAAGAACAGAAGCACATGCTGGAATGGTGACTGGATATAACGGTTGCTGTGGGAAACACCATCCCTGCCATCAGTGTGTATAGAAACACACCTTTAATGCCAACAAGGAGTCTGATGAACAATGTTCAGACTATAAACTATAAATGAAGGTTTTGACACGTTATGCAGCCTACCTTATTTCATCCGGTACCTGAGAAGATTTCTTCTTAAGTTCCTTCAAACATCCACCTCTCTGAACTCTAATCCTTCCTCCTGTTATGCATCCCCCGCTGCCATTCCACCCACCTCTCCCTCGTCCCACAGCTCCTGTCTGTCATGGCAGCTCATCGCACACCGTCACCTCCGCATGATGATCGATGGTGTCCCCCAGGAAGGAGCCAATCACCACCAGCATGATTTTTTCTGCGCTCACCTAATGACGTGTTATGCTGCTTTTTCTGCCATTTTAACTATATTTAGCTGGGGAACTTACTGTAAGAACATAATTGGATTTGCAGAGCAGGCTGAAGGCAGATGGGGCAGCAAAGGGCCAATCCATTGTAGGCAGGACTGTGTTAATCTGATGTTTAAACTGCCAGTGATGAAATAATTGCTCCGGTTTCTGTCAGGACCTTACATGGATGAACACAAAGGTTATCAATTACCATTTGTGGCTGTTTAAATGGATCAGAAAAGTAATTCACAATCAGAGGAAACTTTATATCATTCATAGAGTGTGAAAAAGATGTATGTGTGATGAAATAGTGAGTTGTAGGCATGCAAGCAGCATCAGGTATGGTGATGGTGTATGCTGCATGCTGCTGATGTGTGCACCAGCATCTGGTGTAAAATGCTGGCAAATGATGTGTTCACATTTAAATGTCCAACAAACTGAGTCAACATTTTTACAGAATTTCTTTTATGAGTTAAAAGCATAATCATTACCTTTACCCATAACAATTCATACTCTCTACCCCCTAAATATATTTATTCATGCAAACGTAATCCTTTCACAACACATTTTGAGTTTAATAAGTTTGGTGTTTTTAAAGTTTTATGTAAAATTTTGACAGAAAGAAATAGGTTTAAAATATAAAATAGCACGAATGATACTTTATTGATGATTACTTATTATTCTGTAATTTACCAAACATTCAATATACAATACACATATAAAATTGTTTTAACTGTGAACGTTATTGCTGTATTTATTAAAACTAAGTTATTACTTTGTCAAATATTGAATATTTAAATTTTAAATATATTTTTATCTATACTTCTTTTTAGAAAATGAGATTTTGAACATGACACCAGTCTTTTATAACTTGTAAACGCATAACCTGTACGCATAACTGCACGTCCTCGTCCGTCGCTACGTCATTACGTACGACAGCACGTCGTCTTCCGCTTTGCCGGAGCGGCCACCGGGAACGCGCAGGCGGTCTTGAACGTCCCCCTGGTTCTCATTGTGAAGCCGAGGAAACATCGGAAGCTTTCGACGACGTCGGTATGAAATGGCAGAAACTGCCCGTGTCGCGGAAGCACTGAGACTAGGTTACGTAGAAACCCCACATGTATTCGGCGGTGATCCCCACCTTCTAATTTAAGAGAAACAGGAGTGGTAAAGATATTAAAACAAAAAAAAAACACGTCCTGGTTGTGTCTTCGGCAGGCAGCGAGCGGCGACTGCGTGTCGACACTGTTGGAATTAACCGGAGGGGTGAGCAATGCATATGGATTTTTCTCCCTCTGAGACATGTTTGACGTGTTATTGTCAACTGTTAAAGTGTGTGTGTTTGTGTGTGTGCGCTAGATATGGGTCACACAAATGTATTGAGAATATGTGTCACGATAGCATTTCTGGTTGACCACCACAGCAGGCAGGACAGGTCTGGCCTAAAGGGTACAAGGCAACCAGACTGAGTGGCTACAGCTGCCTCTCAGTGTCGGTGCTACACACACTTTAGCACAGCTTAACACTGACAACAGGCACCGGGTGTTGCAGACAGTGATAAAGCTAGTGAAATGTTCACCTCTCCTGTCTGTGCTATAATAACAGCCTGTGTGTAAACAGAATAAACACCCTTTGAATACACTGTTTCCAGCTAGCATCAAGTTTGCTATGGAGTCATCGCAGCTATGAACGTGATATGACTTCATTACTGATGACATATGGTTTTATACGGAGCTTTGTAATGCAGCAAACCGACATGAGGTGAATGGGATGTCAATATCTGACTTTTTTCCAAGACTGCAGGTATTGTCTGAATGATGCTTCTGTTTAAATATCTTGTTTTTGCATCTGAATAATGCTGCGTCGAGCAGAAAAGTACCTCATAAGGCGAAGCACGGCAATCTGGTCAGATTATTAGTGTTATAATGTTAGTATCTGGACATAGGTGGGGTGTACTGAGAGAGTCTGTGGCAGGTTTCAGCTTGTTGTAGTGTGCCTTTCCAGTAAATGCATCCTGGTTGCACAATCGATATTGTATGCTTCTGGAGTCAAGTTTAGGTGCTGCATCTCCCAGAATGTGCTGCACATTTTGCTGTGGAGGGGTTGGAAGCAGTCTGCCAAGAGAGCAACAGTAAAAATGCACCAAGATATCTGACTCCTGCACCAAAAAGTGCAAGGAAGCCTGCAAAGTTGGGATTAGGAGACAGATTTAAAGCTCACATATTCATTTTCTATTCATCTCTGATTGAAGACATAGCATAGTTTTGCTTGTCCTTAGTCCCCATCGGCCCCCTGCCTCTCTGGACAGGATAAAGCAGGAATAGAGCATAGATACATGCCTTGTCCTGCTCTAACCTGGCAGCTGGGGTCATCGCATACACAAGTAAATCAACAGAAAGAGTTCAAACTGTTGCAGGTTCAGGTCAACCCACCATGAGGTGATGCTGCTCCTGTTATCCTTGCATACCTGTGCACATTTTTATACATGCAACTTGTGTTTATAATGATTTGCTTTTGCAAGCTCATTCAAGTCTAAGTTTTTACTTTATAAAACCTGTAATAATCTGCTGCTTTCTTAGAATTAAGTCAATAACTTTAGTACAGAATGATCACGATGTCTGTTACAGAGTTACGCAGTACCTCGTATTTATCTCTCTTTAATGTGAACGACTGTTCATTTCCATTAAAAGGTGCAATTATTGGTTAACTCTCGGCTGCGTCGGTAAGGACTGACGTCTTCCTCTCCAGTCATCATAGCTCTTCCCTGTTTTGCATTTTGAATAAGCAGACGTGTTGCGTTAGCATTTTCAGTTATGGTCTGTTGCTTTGCTCGTGTAGCTTTTGGTGGAAAGTTTAGTAGTAGTTTGCACTCTTCGACTCAGTCATCAAACCTTGTGACTGACATTTAGTTGTGTATTTTTTATCATTTGACCTTTGCAAATATTTAATTCTTGTCTTTTTCAGCCATTCTGTTGTAGATTTGCTGCTGTGTTTCAGATATTTATCCTGTTGCATGTCAGACAGATGGTCTCACATTTGATTGGTGCCCAGGTGTTTTGGTTGCAGTAAAGGTCTACATCATTACCTCTCTACTATCATGCTTGACAGGTAGTATTTGTGCTGATATATACCAGGTGTAGTTATTCTATGGAGCTGTGGATTCAGGGCTAACTCGCATGAATCTTCTTAAATTTATATATATTTTATAAAACACTCTCAGATTGAAGGACATGTTGGTAGACCAGAAATTGTTTACATCTTTTAGATTGGTAAATATCAATTTCTCTGGAAAGTGAAAGGAAGTGCCGGTTGGGTCTAGTTTATTAGGTAAACACCCAAAAGTGCTCTTAAAATGTCATGAGAGTGACAGGGCTGCAAACAGACAGAGGTGGGACAGAGAAACATAAGGTATGCACTGAACCCTGTTTGTCCTAGTTTCTAAAGTTATTACTACGTAGGTTATACTCATTGAGATTCAGTCTATGCACAAATGGAAAATGAAATAATCCTGAATGCAAAAGAATGCCTCTATCTTCATTAAATAATGCTGGGGCTCAAAATTATTCTGTCTTTTGTAATCTAAACTAATCTAAATGAAAACATTCTTCAAGTTTACATAAAAATATTAATTCTGAATTAGGGTTTACATGGAAGCACGTGTATTTGCCTTCTCTTACGCTGACGGCGTACAGGACACCCGTACGGATAAAGGGAATATATAAATCCCTTCCTGTTTCTCACCGTGTATTTAAGACATTGACAACCACATAGTAAGTACCATTTTCGTTTCCATGGTAGCGTCCATATTTACCTCCACAAAAACCACATGCTGGGTGTGATGTCGTGTAAAATGGATTATTTGTAAAGAATTAGGATTTGAGCATTAAGACCTGCATTGTGAATGTAATCCAAGTCATGAATTGATTTTACATGCTAATTAAGGCCTGGAGCGTCTGAGATGTACGTTCTTAATTTATTTTCAGGAATAAAAGATTGGCAACAGTTTGTATCCAGATTGTTTAGGAATTATGACATTTTTATTTAGTTATAGTTGCACAGTCGAAGCCATTTGGTGATAGTTTGCTAACTACATTGCTAAATCACACAGCGTTAGGTGTGATTAGGTTCAGATTTGGTGGGAAGTAAGAGTATAGATATTTCTGATTTAGTGTTTGCAGACAATTAGGAGAGAACTTTTGACTCACATCAACAACCAGTCCTGCTGAAGGTGCTTTGCAGAGAGATTAAAAAATAAATTGCAGACTGCTGGTATCCCAGATAACTCTGAGCTGTTTGATACTAGCAAGAAACAGGCTGCATACTGATTGAGGCAGAGCAGAGCTGCAGTGGCCAGTTGCAGATCCTCTCCCAGGGGAGATGGTGTGATGGACAGCGATGGGGGATGAGAAACTGGACTGGACCGTCCAGTTCAAAAGCCATATCTGGCTCTCTCTGACACAGTTATCTGTTCATTTCCGTCTGGCTGTCAGAGACACGGTGTCCCAGCTGTCAGTTTCACACGGTAATGGCTCTGCCAGCTGTGGTTGGTGGGATATCTGTGGCTGCTTTCATGTGCTGGTGTGTCTTGTTGGAGGTTTATGAATGCTGTCCATCGGAAAGACCTTTGACCTTTGTGGACAGAAGACAGCTGATCTGTGACCATGTCGGTGTACCCTAAATGTCCATGTATAAATACTCAGATCTCGCTTGATCACATAAGTTCAGTGTTTATTTTGCATGCAGCTTTTTACAGCTCATATTAACACCCCAACACACACTTTTTTTTCACACAGACACTGAAAATGGCTGTATTTAGAGCACAGCCACAGCCTCATCAGTGATCCGTCTGGACATATTTTTATTCTGCAGCGTTTAGATTAATGTACATGAGTGCAAAGGCACGCCGAACATAGACTATACTTAAGATGACATGTCGGTGTTTTCTTTAGTTCCTGTTGCAGCTAGATACATCTGGCAAATTAAACAGACAGGTTTGCAGCTTGTTTAATTAGACTAAATATTACATGAAAAGGGTTTAAACGATTTCATGCAAGGATAGGGAACTAGCTTAAAGGCTGCCTGTGTGACCGCATGTTGAACCAGTTTAATGCACCATGTCTGTTGTGCCTCTGCACTGATCTGCAGAAGATGCAGGTGGGGGGGAATGAACTAGTCAAATACAATCATACATCATAGTTTGACCTGGTGATAAACCTGGACCAGGGTCCTAGTCCCAGTTTACATACATAGGAGAGGAATCAAGTTAAAGACTGTAAAATCAGTAGATATTGTGCAGCTTCTAGCTTTCTCTGTGGGACATCCCTATGCATCCAGTCTACAATCACTGCATAATATCTCCCTGTTTTATCAGAATGTGTAATGTTGTAAAATCCAGATATAAATAAAGCAGCATGACAGTCTGGAAACACTTTTAATTGATGCATGCATGCATTGGTTGCAAGTTTCTCCATCTTACAAAAGCCACAGAAAGATGTGAGCAGCAACATTTGCACTCATGTATTTTCACTTATAATTTCATATTAATATGAATTAAACTGAAACATTTTCATGAATTTTAAAGGTCTAGTTTAGGTAAAGCCATAAAAACAAGTAGTGTTGTCATAAAATAAGAGCCGCCTCAATCCAACTCACCCAGTGTAATTTAGCTATTTTGTCTCCTAAACATCTCCTGTAGTGTCTCCATCTATGAGATGAATTGTGATGAACTTGTGCTTTAGATGATGTACCGGAGTTTTCCAGACATTTACATCCAATCTAGGAGGTTTACAACCCAGCTGCAAAATGTATTTATTTAGAGACATTGAGAGATATTTATATTTATATACACACACACAAATATGTATGTATGTGTGTATGTATATATATATGTATATATACATGCCTGAAATTATGCAAATGCTACTGTTGTGCAGGTTTTAGATATTTTTCTCCATAGCAGCACACCTGAATCAGATTAATGGGTCAGTATACTAAGGCAAGCTGTTGTGGAGAGACATTTGAATTGAATCGTGTGTGTGTTGGACCTCCAAAATCCTGGCATGAGGAGCTGTCACTGCAACAGGAAAGAATAATTATAAAAATGCTGGTAACTGCGAAAAAGTCTGAAAGTTGCACTTCAAAACTATCCGCCATTGTGTTCATCTCTAACTTTCTGTTCATGCTTTTACTTGGATGAGTTGCCTCTAGTGTTTAAGTGAATTGTGCACCTTATGCACGCAACACGTTACCTCGCATCAATGGGTGCAACCTAAGTGCCAAAGGTAAGCTGAGAACACGTAGGCACCATGATACGTACACGGACGCATCACCAACAAGCACCCCTACAGCCCTGTAAGGACCTGGAGTCGTTATAATTCCCTCTGCAGATGAAACAGTGTGTGAGGTATTCACTCACCTCAAAGCTTCAGTGTTCAGGACAACAAACACAGTTTCAGGTTATTCAGCAGTTCAGATCTACTTCCTGTAGATGGCTTTCAGCATATTTTTGTAGCAATAAAAACATAAACCTGTCACAACATTCACACTGTCATCTCCTCTCTTCACACAGGTATGCACACTTGCTGTGCCAGGATTGGTCCTCTCAAGACATCTTAGAGAAACCTTACACTTAAAGCCTGTTAATGTTAGATGCAGCATCTTAAAGCCTTTTCTGTTTGAAGTCATGTAAAATATGTCACCTTTAATGTCTGTATTTATACATCTCTGACAGGCTGTTGCCACTCCTGGTTGATTCAGAGCCGCTCATGTCAGCTTCTTAGAATAAGCCTGAACTAATCATCGTCAACCAGTTGTTTCTGGTTTGACTGGCAAACCTTTGATTCAAGCCCAACAAACTGGTGTGTGTCAGGGTAAAGAACTAATTGTTTCAGGAGGCTGACCAGCTAACTAATTAGACCTTTAAGTGTATTTGGGTAATAAGCTGACCTCATTCTTTGAGCACATAATGCTGCTAACCCGAGACCTGACCAACCCACAGGCTTATATGCATGATGGCTTCATCCCTTCCCCAATGCACCATCACTAGACATAGGTAGACCCATCAGACCTTTGTCCATTATTTAACAATCTAATCATTGTGTTCCTTAGCAAATTGAAGCCTTTTGTCTTCAAGTAGCTTCACTGATTAGTGGTTTTCTTATGGCTGTTCAGGCCTAATTTCTTGAGTTACCTTCACACTGCTTGTGTGAAATCATTCTACTTTGTTAATCATAGCCCCGAAACATTTTCACACTTTTCTCCTCACATAGCTCAATCAACTTCAGCCCTAAACAAAACAATTCTTTAAATACCTGTTTAATTATACGATTTCAAATAAACAAATACAAAGTGTTGTTTTAAACTTTATTTAGACAACAGTTTACAGTAAACAACCCATTTCCCCAGTAATCTGTTGTTTCTGTGAAGATGGATTCTCTGAACTGGAGTCCTTTAACACAAATTCAGATTACCATGGAGGAGGGAGAGTCAAATGTATTGTAAGAACAGTTTTATGGGATACATGGTGTTGCTGTGGAAAAGCACACCATATATTAGCTGGGACCAACCTGGAACTGGCACTGATACCAGTCCTGAATCAGTACAGAAGCACTTCGTGTAGATCCAGAAGACCTGTGCTGGGTGTCTGTTTTCTGCAAGTGTTTGACAGAATGCTGTGTTCAGCCTCTTATGTCATGTGAACCAACCCCAGGCTCTGCAGCAGGAGAGAGAACATGTTCTCATCTGAGCTAAAGGGAGTAAGGCAGGAGATGGGAAATGAAACTAGTGAGTAGACACAATGATGCATGGGGAACCTGGGGAAAGTATACACCTTGAACAAATGAATTTAAAGGGACAGAAGAAGCTGAAAGGAAGTTTGCAGTAATGGTGAGAAACATGGTGGTGGCATGAGGAACGTACAGCTATCAGCACCTCCTCAGCACAACGCTCCAAATCTCACTAATGATTTGTCCTCTTCCTGCTTCCTCTCTGCCTGGAAACCCGCACCATCAGCCTAACTCTTGTATTGCAGCTACTCTGGTCTCTGATGGATTGCACAGTCATTAGTAATCATTATAATTGATAAGCCTCCCTTT
This sequence comes from Pseudomugil gertrudae, assembly GCA_037177535.1. NCBI lineage: Eukaryota > Metazoa > Chordata > Actinopteri > Atheriniformes > Pseudomugilidae > Pseudomugil > Pseudomugil gertrudae. The sequence continues at coordinate 15,645,290 of JBAMHV010000023.1, forward strand.
AGCATTGAATGCATGGCCGCTTTGATTTCTGACATTGATTAATATATTTTGCTGGTTTAATTGGACTGAGGAGAGTACACTGAGCACTGCCAATGATTCAAGTATCCTCATTAAGAAATACTTAGAATAGCACTTAATCCAGAGTGTTATCAGTGTAAGTTATTCCTCCATATCCTCACCCACCACGCTGTGCTTTTTAGAAGTGAATGTCTTTCTTTATTGATGCAGGTGTTTGTATGATTATTATGACCTGCATAACACACTTGCTGGTCTCTTTATCTTGCTAGTACTGGGTTGGAGCCATTCCTTCACTCTAGATTCACATAGGTGTTGCATCACACAGTTACTGCACATGCATGATGAAGATCTCTCCTTCCACCACATCCCAAACTTATTTCTGCTGGATCAATACCTGCTGCTTTTGGTCCAAAGAGCTGCTGCTTACTGGATATTTTCTATTTGTCTGACCTCTTGACCATGACTACATGACTTGGTGCACTGCATTGCTGTCGTGTGATTGGCTGATTAGCTAATTGTGTTAAGGAGTAATTGAACAAATGTTTCCTAATAAAGTGACCGGTGAGTTGATCGTCATTCACGTGATGATTATTAGATTGGACTGTAGCTTTAAAAGTGCCTTGGTGACTTTGTCAGCAGTTGTTATACAAATAAAGTTTTTATGAACTTTCTGGTTGAAGCTCAAACATATTAGAGGGTATTATTATTATTTTACAGCCCTTTTAACCCTTAAAGTGTCTTCATTGACCCCTTGTTTGTCAATACCCACATCAGATCAGAATATTTCCTAAACCAAACAATTGAATGCTACACTATTGGTTTTTAAAACATGTTTTCTTATTAGTTTGAATATTAAAAGTCTTCCTTAGTGACTCATTAAACCCACTAGCACACAGTTTTATATTTACTGTGGAGTCATATCAGATTTCTGCATTTATCAGGTCTTTCATTGAGTTTGATCTGTTGTCTTCTCCTTTTTCTCTTTGTAAATCTCTACATCTTTACCATACATGACTGTTTTTAGTCCCAGAAAACCAAATCTAATCAGATGTTAGTAAATTGAGGTAATGTGAAAGCATTCCTAATGTATTGCTCTTCCTGTCGCAACATGCATCAGTGTTTGACGTGCCCACCAGGATGAAGTTATCACCACTTCCCTGACTGTCTTTATAACTGTGAATATGGTGCTGTAAGAATATAAGAAAGCAGAACACGTCAGATGCTGTTTTTAGTGATTGAACTTGTAGATTTGTAGGTTTTTTTTTTGAGAATAAAAAAATAGAGAATATGATTTTAATGCAGCATCAATCATATGTGATCTGTTCTTCTCTCCCTGCAGGTTTTGACGGGCAATCCCTCTTGGATGTTCAGCCACGGTGTTGGTCCAAGGCTTCACCATGAACCGGAACAAGCGTGAAAAGGAGTACTACAGCATAGATGTGGGGGATTCGACTTTTACTGTTTTAAAGCGCTACCAGAACCTCAGACCTATCGGATCGGGAGCACAGGGAATTGTGTGGTGAGGAAAACAAACTTACGAGGTTTTCTATTCATTTTTGGGACTGATCGTCATATGGCGTTAAATTATATTGGCAAATGTTCCACAGGATTAAACAAATAAAAAATATAGATGAAGAGAAACAAAGTGTAATGAGTGAGTGTGAGACAGTGCAATGAGGATAAAAGAAGGATGCTAGTTATATCAGATTTATTTTGAAGGATAGATTTCCCCCGCACGGCTCCAGTTCTCAGTGTTTGCAAACATTCATTTAAAGAAACTGCATCAGTCAAAGCAACATTTTAAAATTGTGCATCTAAATTTTTACACCAGCGTTTCCATAAAAATGTCAAACTTTCTCCTTTGCACATGCCAGGCCTCCACAGGCAGTAAAACTGTAACGACACACCCAGCAGTGCCCCTCGTCCTCATGAACACAACACCAACACTACTTTGTGCACTGTGTTTAAGTGCGTTTACACTGACATTTAGGTAAAAAGTTAGTGGCAAATGTCCAGTATCCTATTTGAGACAGTACTTACCCATAATGGTGTAAACTACAGGAAAAAAAAGTGCAGTGCGCACTATGCACTGATTCCAGTGCACTATGGTATTGAGACACAGCAACAGCCTGAGAGTTTGCTATAGTCAAAACACTGTGACTGTGTTTTTCTCTCTTTCTGCTGTTAGTTACTGTCCTATTATTTAGTCTTTTCTAACAGCTGCCAAGCAAAAAAAAAAGTGCAGCAACATAACTGTGGTTCTCATCACTAGGGCTGTGCCCAAAATCGAAAGATCGAAAGATCGCGATCTATGCTGGCCTCGATCTCGGTGATAAGCCAAACGCA
>JBAMHV010000023.1:15660646-15680503 GCA_037177535.1 Pseudomugil gertrudae
CACACACATTCACCCATACACTCACACAAACACACACACATTCACCCATACACTCACACAAACACACACACATTCACACAGCACCAGGAGCAACTGGGGGTTCAGTGTCTTGCTCAAGGACACTTTGACATGTGGACGCCTGAGCCGGGACAACTATGTTTGCATATTAAAATAAACAAACCATAACAGTTTAACATGTATAAACATCTGGTTAGACGCTGCTGCTTGGAAACAATATGTTGCTGTCCACACAAATCCACCCATGACCATAGAGGCTGTTGTACAGATCAAGGGTCCACACGGCTCGTCAGCACATGTGCACATGAATCCTGAAGTAATTTCAACTGCAGGTCAGAGAGAAGATCGGAGAGCAGTGTTTTACAGTGATCTATTCTTCTAGAAATAAAAGCATAACCCCTCCAGAGGTCACACGCCCCTGGGCAAGTCGCTGAATCTACATTTCCCTGAGATGTCCATTGATGAATATGCATAGAGACAGAATTTTGCTGCATAAAGCTCAGTGATGTGGTAGCCTGCTGTTTGAGTCATATTGCATCATTTTTTTTTTACTCATTAAGCAGAAGGTGTATTTAAGTTTTGTAGGAGCAGGAAGCGGCTTCACAGTCAAGGTTGCGTAACTCTTCATGAGCCACTTTATAGCACTGCTGTAAATAGATCTGCATGTTCTTTTATTGCAAATAATGAGGAGAACGAAAGTGTAAAGTTAAAAGGTTTATTCTTACAACCGAGTTAGAATAAGAATTGTTCTGGTCAGCCGACAGAAACATGTCCATCCTGCTGGCTCACTGGGACAAAAGAGAAGCTCTGGTAAAAGTTTAAGTGGAAAAACCGTCCTGCTGGACCACAGCATCTAACTCCTCATTGGCTCACACACCGGTGGGTGTAAAGAGCTGTGATTGGTGGAGAGTCCTGAAATTGGTGGGACCGTGTCACATGACCTGCACATACTAAGAACATAAAGAGACGTTACACAGAAAACAGATTGGATCTTGGCTTATAATAATAATGATAATCAATATATTCTTCATAGATCCGTCAGGCTTGAATCTTTAGTCAGAAAAGGTTTTAAATTCTGTACTAAAAACATCTGCTGCTCAGCTGTGAATGAAAACCATCTCCAAATAATCAAGCCACCAGTTCCTCTTTCACATCTTGTTGCCTCCCATCTTTACCACTGCAGGAGTAAGCGGTGAGGAGGAGGAGGAGGAGGAGGAGGAGGAGGAGGAGGAGGAGGGTTGTGTTCCCCCTCTGGGAGAGCGGTAGAACCACAAAGTTGTAATTATACAATCACCTGAAGCTCCTAACAGGTTGTTATGCTGTGGAGATGATGTGCATATTTAAGTAACACACGCACACACACACACACACACATGCTAATGCCAGTTTAAAACTGTTTACACAGGATGACACGCAAACTCAGGAATTACAGGGATATACATTGTGACAGAGCGACAGCACCGTGTCGAGGTATCAGCAGTAGATTAGCAGAGCTCTTCCTGCTCCGTCAGCCAGAACTAACGTAGCTGGAGGCGGAGCTGACCGGCCTCCTTCATGTCAACACGACATGCAAAGCTTTCATAAGGTGAACGGATGCAACGTGAGTCATAGGTTGTTCTCTTGTTTTTATTGTCTGAGTGGTCTGGGATCTCATGAAGATGCAAGGCACTCTCGTGGATAGAAGCTGCAGGCAGTGAGGCTTTTAGTAGGATACCCTGTGGGTTGGGAATCCAGAGAGCCACATGGAAAATGTCTGTGCTTTATGAGGATTAGCCTCAAAAACATGCAGAATCATTTTTACCTTCAACCTGAACACGTTGGTTTCCATGTTGTAATTTCTGTACAGGACCTGAAGCCCAGTAACATCGTGGTGAAGTCCGACTGCACACTGAAGATCCTGGACTTTGGCCTCGCCAGGACGGCCGCCACAGGCCTCCTCATGACGCCCTATGTGGTAACCCGTTACTACCGCGCCCCGGAAGTCATTCTGGGCATGGGTTACCAGGCCAACGGTGAGTGTAGGAGCACTCGGGCCATGACGACGCCTGGCCCGCGAGGAGCTGCTGCCTGACCTGCTGCATGGCCCTCACCCGGTCCCCCCTGAGACGTTTCAAAATCACCTCCCAAACACACACACACACACACACTCGCACTCCCCATTTTTGTAAAAGGTTACTCTCAGAGGGTGAAGATGGCATGTGGGGAACTTCCTGTCGGAGCACTCATGCCCAGCAGTGCTTTAGCATGTGTTTGATGTTTTATTAAGAGGCTCCTGAGTTGCACTCAGCCTGGCTAAAATTACCAGTATGTACACGGGCACCTGCGCATGCTTAAACAGTTTCACTTTGCACTCCTGCTTGAGACCATGAGGATCTGTGTTCACTAGAAGGAAGGGCCATTAAAGCTGGTGTGACTAACTATTGATCCCTCTGTTAACAGCTATTTATGCTGTAGAATCAGTTTTCACATTAAAAGGTAGATATGTTAGTCATTTTTATTTAGTTTCATTAACAGGCTCACACAGGGGAAACTATTGGTGCTTTTCCACTAGTACCTACTCCACCCGGTCTCACACGATTATACCCAGAAACAGAGCGTTTCCATTAGGATTTGTCGTGCCGTGTGGTTACATTTTTCGTACCTACTTCGTTGTGGTTCTAAGCGTGTCGGGCCGTGCGGGTAGCGTGACGTACACAGGCTGGCGTCCATTGATTGGTCTGATATGATCCAGAGTGTTTCGTCTTACCCTCCGACAACTTCTCTTGATCTGTTCCATGAGTCTATTTCCCACGAATAACCATAATCCCAGCCCCAGGTAAAAAGTTACCAGGAAGTCTTCTATCTTTGTATCGGTCTTCTTCTATGGTATTTGTCTTCTTCTGTGGTTTTCTGCAGACTTTGCGCAAAGCGTCTAGAAACTCGCGTTGTGTGGGGGACCCCTCCCACATTAGAGGATCATGACTTGTAATGGAAAAGCAGTCCAGTACAATATGGTACTGCCCGGGCCGGTGGAGTCGTGCAGGTACTGATGGAAAAGTGTACTGTCCAGGTCTGATATCTAATGAGAACAGCTGGTTGTTTTTGTAGTTCCTGGCTGTAGCCAGCCTCTAAATCTGAAAACATTTCCGGTACAATAACTGTTATTGATAGAGATGCAACACAGTCTATCTTCATATTTGGGATGATATTTTTCTGGGTTTCTTGTCGTCTTTAGTACAGCCATCATGAGATCCAAATGAAGACTCGTATCATTACTAACACTTTCACTATCCTCTTCTAAAACATTGCCCTAATTTATCCTGCTGACTGGTTGCATTTGTTGCTTATTCTCTTCTCCCTTCTTTTATGCTGCACACACATAGTGGATATTTGGGCTGTGGGCTGCATTATGGCAGAAATGGTTCGCCACAAAATCCTTTTTCCAGGAAGGGATTGTATCCTTGAGCTGCTTGCAGCAGTGTCTGGCTTTTTTTTCTTTCTGACTGAAACATAAGAGATTAAAAACAGACGTTTTATTACGTTTATGCAACTATTAAAATATATTTCTCAGCTTTTGCCTGACACCTTGACTCGCAGCCACTCACCTGCTGTTTCTGCACACACACAAACACACACGGGACTTCCTCCATTCAGGCAGCGGCGCTGTTGCCAGCGGCAACGTGACTGTCACACGAAAGACCTGAAATAGAATGAAATGGTTTCGTCAAAATGCCCTCGTATATCCTCATAAACCTCAGCTTACTGACACAAACCTGTTTTAAGTTAATGGATTAAATTTTAGAAGAAACCTTTAAATGTCCAGCATGTATTGTTGTGAGAGGATATAAAGGGTTAAAGTATGTATTCCTGCAAAAGACCTTAAGAGTCTGTGTCTCACTTGAGGCGGAATATTTAATAAGGATCTACTGTTTGGTAGAGGAAACCCTGTGGGACCCTGACTTTGTGTGAAATGCGTTCAGCTGCATGCATTCATGTCACACCTCACTCGCATCATGGTTGTTGTTTTTCTCCCTGTTTGAATAGTTTTCGTGTGCTTTTCCAGCCCTGCATGCTAATTTGGTGGTTGTCGTTTTCATTTTTCAGTTGATGTCTGGTCTGTTGGCTGCATCATGGCAGAAATCGTCCGGGGTAGTGTGTTGTTTCCAGGCACTGATCGTATCCTTAAGTTAAACCTTCATCCAAAAACCCTCCCGAACACTGTGCTGTGTCATCGTCTGTCTGACATTTTGTTCGTGTCTTTGCACACACAGGGAGAAGCTGCTGCATCTTCTTACTGACTGATGTGTATTCAGTCTGCTTGCTTGTGCAGCTTTCCGAAAAGCTGAAATATGTGTGTGTGTGTGTGTGTGTGTGTGTGTGTGTGTGTGTGTGTGAACATGGTTGGAAACGGTCCAGTTTCATGTTTACATAATCTGGGTTGTGCTGGAGGAGTGAGTATGCAGCACAACAGTGTTTTTAGTGTGATGTAAAACAAGGTAGAGATGAAAGATGCAGCACCAAATGATGTTTGACTTTATTACTATTTCTTTCTATATTTATATTCTGTATTGTTTAGCAGTCACAGTAGATTTTTTTAACCTTTTTCTCTTAACATTTTCTCTTCTGATGCTAATAAGGCAAATGCATATTTGTCTTCTTCAGTTTTATTCCTATATGTTAGTTTAGTGTATAACGTCTTGTTGGGACATGTGGCTCTAAGCCTTTCTGTCTGTCACATGGACAGAAAAACGACTGCAGTAGTCATTAAATCTTATAATTCTATAAACCAGCACAGAAAACTAAAACAAAACACTGTGAATATAAAATAGCTAAACTATGTTTTATTGTCATTTAAGTGATGGTTTTTGCTCATAGCTGAGTATTACTGACGTAAGCTAATTATTCATATTGTTAGGCGTTATTCCAAAATGAGCTTAAGAAGAAATGTTTGGTACTGGAACGCTACGTTTTTATTTTTATTATTAAAAGGTTAGCTAATTGAAACAAGAATAAAAATGTGTGAATGTTATGAAACAAACTACTTGAAGCTTAAAACTGAAACTTAATGCTGAAGCTAATTCAACAAGTGCTAAAGTTTATATAGTGACAAGGTTAGCTGATAAAAGTAAAACTTAGCTTAACTTATAATTAAAACATCAAGCTAAGGGTTGGCTATCACTAGCTTGACTTTTTTGTTCGTGCTAGTTCAATAAATGATAACACCACTCAATGTAGTAATTAGTCATTTGTTTATGTTGATAATATTAAATGAATAATAAAAATAATGGAAAACAGCGTAGCTTTTATTAACAGACATACATTTCTCCCTATCCCAGCGGTTACTAGGCTAAAGGGAACAGCTACTCTGGACAAGTCTCCGGTCCATCACATGCAAGCATTCGTACTGAATAAGTGATGTATAGCCACATTCCCATGTATTCTGTGGCCATAACCCAGAAACACATGAGTACAGACTGATCTGAACTTAAATCAACTTAAATGTTGCTTTTAATGCTTTTTTTCCTTGTAAAGGAAGAACAAACATGTCAACAAGCATCTGTGTGTATGTCTCATCTATATTATGTGTTTATTTCTGTTACTTGGACTTGTCCTGGAAAGGTGAACATCAGCAGCATTACCTGATGAACAGTGTCTTTCTCATCCCAGTGCTCATCACTATCCCGCTGCGTGTCAAAGGGATTACATGCAGATGAAAGCAGCCAGTTTACATTTGTCCTATTTTCTACCACAGCAGAAGGAAAATGCTGCCAGTAGACTTTAATTTCACATTGCTTGCAGATTAACAAACATTTTTCTCTTCAGGAAAGAAGTATTTTCAATAACACGTCTAAATCCGAGCGGTCATGACATACATGACCAACCCCAAATTCAGCCCACTGCTTTTCTTAATGCTGTAACCGCAAGATATCGACCAGTGGAATAAGGTCATTGAGCAACTGGGAACGCCGTCCCAGGAGTTCCTGATGAAGCTCAACCAGTCAGTGAGAACCTACGTGGAAAACCGGCCGCGGTACGCCGGCTACAGCTTCGAGAAGCTCTTCCCCGATGTCCTGTTTCCAGCTGATTCTGACCACAACAAGCTGAAAGGTGAGGATGGTCTGCTCTCTGACACCTGGAGAATGTGAGGGGTGAAGCTATAATCCAGAGTGGTTGCATCACAGGTGCTCACAGCTAAACTCAGGTGACACATCAGTATGCCGCTACAGTCTTACATCAAGCATTTCTTCCAGGAGCCGACAGTTCAGGACCAGGTTGTTTACCCACGAGGAAGAATTTACCTCTTTGTGGATAACAGAAAGAAGCTGCAGGTGTTTCTGTAAAACAAAGAGAAAAGCAGCTCATATTTTCCTGCTTCCCTTGATATGTTGGGTTAAACTGCTTCTACTCTGAGACCTCTGTCAGCTGTAATGCTTACGGTTCTCATTTGGACCTTTTTCTAAGTTTAATATTTGCACAAATCCAGTCAGGGAATTGTGGATTAACAGCTGCATCGTGTCCTGCTTTACTTATTCATGTGTCCTTTTCCTCCTCCCGCCTTTCAGCCAGCCAAGCCCGAGACCTGCTATCCAAGATGCTGGTGATAGACGCCTCAAAGCGGATCTCTGTGGACGAGGCCCTCCAGCACCCCTACATCAACGTGTGGTACGACCCAACGGAAGTGGAGGCCGTGAGTACCTGGTTTAAAACCCATCCTGTAGAGTTACTTTATGAAGAATGCTGTTTTTGTTGTTGTTTAGTTACAAACCATTGCAGTGCTACCAGTGCATTTACCAGTGCATTTACCAGTGCATTTACCAGTGCAGACTGGTAAATGAGACGGGCCGCTGCTTTCTTCCGTCTCTTTGTGGTGTGGCATGAAGAGATTCCTCAGAGCTGAGGGTCAGGCTTTCACAAGTACAGATCTGTATTCAGAGTGTGTGCTCACACTCCACTAATTCATAGAATCTCAGCCATTTTGTGAGGAAGAGGAGTCGCCTGCATTCGTTCAGGTCACTCGTATAAACTCTTTTCAGTGTAGTAAAATACATTATTTGCAGTTTGTGGTGTTTTCCTGGAGGGATTTCTGCCTCCAAAGCAAAAGCAAAGATTGAATTAGATGTTTTCTTTAGTCATTACCCGAGCCTGCCGTCTTACCGGCCTGCTGGAAGGAAACGTACAGATTTACATACGTGTATGGAATGCTTACTGAACCAGGAAAAAGCAGGTCACCAGTCCACCATGCTCGCTGGACCCCAGACATGACGGCAGATTTGTTGACTGGACGGTGAGAATCTCCGTTTCCATCACATCCCACAGTGGTTTTGTGACTGTGGAGGTCACTGCAGCACAGTGAACACATTGTCATGAGGAAGAAACCAGTAGGCCGCATCCTGCTGGAGGTATCCATCAGAAGATGGTACGCTCTGGTCATAAAGGGATGGTCAGCAGCAGAGGCCTGAACTCGATACGAAGCAGGATGCCATGCTTTCATGATGTTTCAGATTATATTTCCCATCATTGTTTAGTTTTTCATGCAGCCTCTGTTTCCTGTTGACAGGAGTGACACCAACACTGCTTCTGTAGCCCTTCTGCTTCAGGGCAGACATGTCTGAGCTCAGAAGTGGTTCCACATAGCTTGAATGGAACCAGTGCTTATTTAACTTCCTGTTGCCTTTCTATCATCTCAAACCAGTCTACATATTCTCCTCTGACCTCTGACCTCTGACATCAACCAGAGAACTTCAGCTCACATTCACTGTTCCTGTCATTAACAACCATGCTCCTTGAGGCTCAATTCCAACTTCAGTAAATCATCTTCATCGTGTCTGTATGTGACATTTATGTCAACAAGGAAGTAGATAAGTGTACCTAATAAAGAGGCCACACCTCCATGTTGTGTGATGGATCATTAGGTAGAACATTCAGGAGGTCGTTTCTGAACTAAAGGTTGGGACTTCCTGCCTACCCCGACGTGTCCCTGTCCCTTTCAGTGTGTGTGTGTGTGAATGTGCTGTGTTTGAGGGATCTGCATGACTGGAAAAGTGTACGTGCCCGTTTACCTACATGTATTATATTTTACATTGGATGTTTAATTGTTCCACCGTGTTGAGATGGACAGAAACGTAACGATCTTCTGCCTTCATCTTTCTTTCAAGCCACCACCTGCGATCACAGACAAGCAGCTGGATGAGAGGGAGCACACGGTGGAGGAATGGAAAGGTAGGAGCCGTCCTGTTCCCTCCAACAGGTAGTCAGAGTCGTTTCCCGACTGTACAGCCTGGTACATTTCATTAACACCCCAATGTGGACTGGGTGGTCCCAATGTCACTGTGGATATGACTGTTAACATGTGCAGAGACAAACAATGTGTGTGTGTGTGTGTGTGTGTGTGTGTGTGTGTGTGTACATGAGCTTTACATGCAGACAGAAAAGTAAACAACCTGACTGGTAATAAATATAAACAAGCAAACATTAGTTACTGTGAGTTAACTTGTAAAAAGTGATGAATATGTTTAAAGACACACACACACACACACATTTATGTGTTTTATCTTTCAGAGCTGATATATAAAGAAGTGCTGGACTGGGAGGAGAGGACAAAGAATGGTGTGATCAGGGGACAGCCGGCTTCCATAGGTTAGTGGAGTTTATTTACCTGAACACATGATTAAAACACGACTGTAGAGATGTCTCATTACTTCATTTCACAACTAATCGAATCCCACAATTAATTAGTCGTAAAGATCCCTAGATGCTGCTATGAAGGAGCCGTATCAGCTCTTTCTGCTAATAACGGGATGAAGCTGGTGATGGTAGATCACCTGAATCCTCAGGTTTGATGATGATCACTGTGTCACACAGTAAAATATCTGTGATTTAGATCTTTTCCAGCAGGCTGATGGAGGAGATTTATTATCACATGTTGCTCTGAGTTTAGAAAGAAGCTGCACGCTGACTCGTTCTAACACTTTTATTCCTCTTCATGTTATTATAATAAATAAATGCTTTTAGGCAAAATGTAATAATACTTATTCAGACAGCGGTGCTTTTATTCTGAAAGTTTGCAGTAATGTGATTTATCCTGATTTATGGAATATTTTGGAACAATTTTCTAAGATAAAATGTAAATATGAACCTAAATGTAGTTTATTTTTTAACCTTTACTCAGAACGATGTTTGGATGTGCATGAATCCTCACACATTCAGACGTGTCTTCACTCCACTGAGCACAGGTCTCTTCCCGCTTCTCATAGCACAGGTACAACAGTGAGCAGCAGCCCCTCACAGCACCACCAGCACCACCCCCCCTCTACATCCAACCACGCCTCCTCCACGGACCCGACCCTGTCCGACACCGACCTGGAGCCGGCCTCCTCCGCCTCCGCTGCTACGGCCAACGGCCCCGTGGGCTGCTGCAGATGACTATCAGCTTCGCTTCCCCCCTCCTCTCCCCCCCAGGTCCCGCATCCAGTCCGGGTCGTAACCCTGGACCCTGCTGGTAATACCGAAGACCACCGGGTTCCTCCTGTGCTCGTGTAGCGTTTTAGCCCGATAGCTGTTAAAGAAAAACACATTTTTTCTCTTTTCTTTTGGGTTTTTATTCACCCGTTTTATCTTTTGCTGTAATTTATTTCTGCGTTTTGGTTTCTTCTCTGGGTTTAAACTTCACAGCGTTTCGGTTTGTAGTGACCGGCAGTGAGCGATGAAAAGAAATCTGTGTAAAATGTTATAATGTGAGCTATTTTTGCGTTTCACTTGTAAGCTTTTACAACTCGTCGTATAAACGTGGATGGAGTTTGTACAGATTTTATGGTAGATGTAGTTTTATCTTGATGCGAGTTTGCGGTGAGCCATTGAAACCTAATTTAAATGACAAATGTATGGTGTTAGAAGGGTTTTACCTGACACAATATGGACATTGCTTTTTAATGCATATGACATATCCAGTTGGATCATATAGATTTATTTGTAAAAATCACTACCACTTCCTGCGTTGTAAAATGTAACTTTTTATGAAAGCTTTATAGTTTCTTCCTGTTCAGTCGGATTTATTTAGTACGTTTAGGCTGTGAAAGGCTTAAATCCCACGCAGACGGCTGTCTTGTGTTTCCCAGTGGTGCCGCGTTATGGAGCCGGTCAGGTCGGACGGGTTAGTCACAGGATTTTAGAGCGGTGTTTGTACTTTTTTTAGACGGTTTCTGCGCGAGGTTGTCGGGTCGGTGATGGGAAAGTTTCAGTTACGTAGGGAACGGGGAAAGCGTGTGAACGTGTGTGTTTGGACGGCGATCAGGCTGTGTGTAAAAAGTGTGACGAAGGCCTCTGCCTCCTCATCACAGAGCTGAGGAATGAAAGAATCTGAAAGTTTGTCTGTATTGGCTCAACGCTGCACACCAACAACCAGACTCAAAAAGAAAGAAAGGAACTCTTACTGTATGCAATAATTTTACCCTCTCTGAATATATTAGACTTTTGGTTGTTGAAAGGAAAAGTGCCTGTTGTTCATTCCTGAGGATGTGGGACGGTGTTTGGATTATGTGTTGTGGCATCTTGGTAACAACAGTAGTTTCCACATCAAAACAATGTGTAGTTCTCACAAATCTATATTTTTCTACTACTGCTATGGTATATGTGGAGGTGCTTATGTTCGAGTCATTTCAGGTGACTCAAACACATGCAGTTTTATCAAGGTTTTTCATCAAAGAAGTCTTTGCAGATCTTTATTTTTTCCTTCAAACATTTCATCTGAATACTTAAAATTTTTTTGCTTCAGGAGAAAACATTTACAAGCTGCTGTGGATATAATGTAGTTCAGATGGAAAAGGAGCTCTAAAAGACAGAATACCACAGTGTTTCCGTTGCTTGTGGTACTAAACAAGAGAAAAATACTTTATCAATACTCAACATATTTCCTGCAGTACATAAAGTGTTTGCATAAAGAGACTTTCTCTTTTATAAACATCCGGCTGATGCTTACGGGAAGAAATACAAATGTCTGTAATAGTGCAAGTGGCAAGGTTGGACTGACCACTCACATTTAATCCTTCATCTGTTAGCAGCAACGTGGCTCGCTAGTTTGAGGGATTGATTTGGATCTGACCCTTCAGCTCGCTTGATGACTACTAGCTTTTCAAAGTGTTATGTTATCCATGTAAAAAGAAAGAGGCAGAGCGGAGTAGAAAGGTGCTGCATACCCTGTAGCTCTTTGTTGTGATGTCTTTGGGTAACTTGTATGCCATAACTACAAACAGATGTAACCATCTTGCAACTTATTTCTCTGTGTTTTTGACCGGCACCAGCTATTCTCCATAAAATCCATTTGTTATGAAATGCGTTGCTAACAAGAGCTTAAAACTAGATGTATGAAATCGGGTTGCATCATTAAACTTATGAAGTGTCTTTCAAAGTGAAAATTAAGCCACTGCTTCTTTATCGCCTCATTAGTTGGTAGCATTAGCAATGAGAAGTTGTGCTTAATGTTACAAACTGAGGCCAAAAACACATAATCTCCTTCTGTTCCTTTGTAAATGCTAAGAGATGTGTTAGCATAAGTATGATTAATTTTATTTAGAAATGTTTCATCATTTAGTGTGTGAAAACTAGCATTCTCTTTGATTGTACATTATGGTTTGCAGATTACATGATTTTTATGCACCAGTTTTTACTTGAGACACTGAAAATCAGCAATAAGTTACCATTTAAATGGTTTAAAGCTTAACCTCTGAAAGGGAAACTTTACAAATATTCTAAATAAAATGTATTTATGATTGTTAGCTTGTCAGTTGACTCCTTAAACATTTGTATTTAACAGTAATAAAATTTTATCTCGTGATGGATGGAGGAAGAAGCTTTCTCTGTTAGCTCGCTAACTGTAGCTAATCTAAATGACTCCTCACAGTCTGAACATTAGCTTTACAGCTAGTTAAAAGTTAGCAGCACAAAGATGGATAAAACATTTTAATGGTTAGCTTGTTGAGATTAGGACCATTTATAATTAATACATTAACGAACATTTTTTTTACAACTAACACATTAAACACAGTTGAAATCTAAATGTTAGCTTCATCCCTTAGAATTTATTAACTAGGTAACTTTTTACTTGGTAAATGACCAGTTTGTTAATAATAGATGCTAACAAGAGCTATAACATATACAGCTTTCTAAGATTAGCTAGCCAGTTTATCACACACGTGTTAATGGCATTTAAATGCATTTAAAGCAAATGTTACCCTGTCAGGCAGCGTTCTGCTACTAATATTTATTACTATATGAACTTTAACCGTACACAGCTATGCATTTATTAGCAAGCTAATTGCTCCAGATGGCCTCAAACTGTTCAGACATTCAGTATGACAGTATTTCACTCATAAGTTTGTCTGGTGGAACCCGTTTTAACTTTGTGACACATAATTGTAGACTTTCTACAAACAGCCGGTGCCAATGCTTACCACAGTGTTGTAGAATTTAGTAGAGAACTGAATCCCCATTAAGTGTAATGAAACCCATGAATGAAGCAGTGTCATATCTGCAGAGATAACGGGGGGACACGTGTCAAAAGAGGAGGCCTAAAAGAGAAAAAGTTCCCTCAGAATGAATCGTTTATGAAAGTGCTCTTAATTTTCTCCACCCAGCATATTAGAGACATGGATTTTAACTAAAGGAATTAGCATTTCCTCCTCTCTAGGTTGCCATTGCTTCATTAACATCTGTCCATTTCCTGCTAATTTAAGCCGACTTTGATGAACTACCTCACGTGGAATTTCTGCCAGCTCGTGCACATGTTCGCGCCTGCAGGATTATCGGAGATGTGTGAATAACAGATTCCATTATTTATTTATTTGAAAGTGTACTATTTGTCAGTTTCAACAGACTTCTAGTTTTGTACATTATGTATACTTCACCTGGAAGTAAGAGAATTGTTATATGATTTTATTTCCTTTTTTTTTTTTGGTTTTCCTTTAAATAAATGTGCAATACCTTCAGTAAACTGTGCTAGTAGTATGTGATGGGCTTAGCCTTTGTTAGCTGTCTCCTGAAGGTAAACAAATTGTTTGGTACTGTCAATCCATACTTTTTTTCTTTTTTTATGAATAAGATCAGTTTTTATTTCTGAGCGTTGTGTTTTTCTGTCATAATGTTACGTAACTGCTCATTCCCACCAAATAATCTGTCAGCAGGAATTAGATGAAGCTTAAGAGAATTTCTTTGGTTCACATTTAGCTGACAGATTTTTCATCTGGGATGTATTCGTATGTTAAACACACCTACACACACAAAAAAAGGTAAATACTCACAAGAAACTGTTCTGTCTGGTGCTGGTTTGTAATGTTTGCAAGTGAATTTAGCCATGCAACTAGTTTTAAGAATTCCTGGATCTGCGCGTCCCAGAAGCAACCAATGAAAAAGTGCACTACTAGAATACATGCACTGGGACCTGATGATGCCACCTCTTAGAAAATGGACATTTTAAAAAAATATGTACTGCAAATAAAAGAAATACACTTTGAATCAGGATTGTGTCTGTTTTTTTTATTTTGTGGTTCTGGTTTCTACGTAACCGGGCACTTTGGGCCATCACCGGAGGATTCCTGTCCAGATGTGGGATGTGATCAAGAGGTTTGATTTGTTCAAAGCCAACATTTAATCAGTTCAATAGTTTTCTGTTTTTATTAAACATTATACATCAGCCGATCGAGTTTAATAATTAGTTCAATTACTTGCATCCTTTTGGTCCAATACAATTAATAAAATGAGCTCAGTACTGAGATCAGACCTGGTGCTCGCTAGTAATACTTACTGAGTCAGTGTATGTATGCTAATATATAACATATACATAAAATAATAAATGATAAGGCATGTTCAGGTCTCATAGGATGGACCTTTATTCCAGGACTTTTATAACAGTGGAAATCCATAATAAGCACCATGGATGATCATCTGAGTAATAAATATTTACCATGAACATACATGAGAAGGAACATTTGTGTTAATGGTTTAAGACCATCATGTCCAGAATGAGTCCCCAAACAACAGAAACCTGTAAAAAACGGGTTTGGTTCTTTATATATAAAAATAAAATAAGATTAAAGAAAGAAAATAGGCGATGAAACCTCTGAACATTCATGTGATTGGAGTTAGACGGCCATGTTTTCTAATAACCACATTCATCATGAATCCGACGGGTTTAAAAACATGTAGAGAGTAGATTTCATAAGAAGAGGCTCCCTTTTTGTTTTTAATCAGCAAAACATTACATTCACAACAAGGATACATTCTCAATGCAAAACCATTCAATTCACAAGTGACTTTCACAGGAATTGGCACCTTTAGAGGGACACATGACCACCGCTTTGCTCCGCACCAAAACACGGCGTGTATTTCAGGTCAGCATATGCACAACATCTCCAGACGAGCAAGCAACTGTACAAAAACACCTCCCTGAAGGCACGACCAGGAAACGTTTTCTGAGGGCAGTGTTCAGCTTCATGTGCCAAAATCAACATGGCTTCCAGACAGACCAGTATGTGCTGCGGTCCTTTTCAGGTTACCTGCATGCAGACACCAGTGAGGAGGATTTCCCGCCAAATGCACTGGGAGACCACGCAGATGGTGAGGAGAGGCACTGAGCGGCCCTGAGGATGAAGAAGGGTTTTGAGGCTGCTATGGCAGGAGTTTGTTAATGCTTCCTCCTGTTACTACAATATACAACTTCTACCATAATCCTTAGTGTACTTCTGCTAAAGCTAACACTGTAGCTACAGGAGCCAGTTTGCCCAGTTTACATGTTAGTAACTACTGTTTGTTTTAGTTTGGGAGGTATACTGTACATTAATGGGAGTTTAAATGACTACAATCATGCACGTTTTTGTAAATTTACATGTTCAGGAACGTCTCTTTCCTTTTCCGAGGCCTGGATGAAAGGAGAAATCCCTTTCAGTAGCTTCTATCATTACAGAATCAGAGCTTATTTGTGATTTAGTTGATAATAAAGGTCTGCACATGATCCAGAACAGTTGTTTTCTGACTCACGATGGGGATTTGTTTTACGTTGTACGGGTTTTTCCTGCTCCTTCCACGAGCCCTTCCACCTGCTCAATGGATAGTTACAATTACAAGTCTTCCCTTCACACATCTCCACGTTCACCATGCCCGAACCAGTCACACAACAGTCATCAGCCACTAGCCAGAGGAGGTGGTAAGTGGAGAAGACCATCCCAAAGCAAGAAAACCAATGACATCACTGTTTTCTTGCAGCTTTCTTCTAGGTCCATGTATGAATGTAGAAGTGGGTTTGATGAAATAAAAAGACAAAGGAAAAGTTTGCACTCGTACTGTTTGGTTTCTGCATGTTAGCAGGTCTAAGTTACCTGCGGTTATTACCTGGAGGTTATTATTTACCACTGAGCAGAGCAACGCTGGCTCTTTGGGTTTACTTACATCAGGATACAGGGTTCTGTCCTTTATCCGTGTTCATTTCATGCATGTCTGTGTTTTTAATGTTTTGTGGAAGTGCATGCAAAGTGGAGCAGTACCAGCAGAGCTCGTGGGGGGCAGTGTTGCGCGGTTTAACTCACGTGCAACATGAGAACAGAAGACAAAGAAAAAACTATGAAGAAAGGCTTAGCGAAGGTGTAAAATAGCACAAACCAGAGACCGTATAAAATATATAGACAGAGCTTCTCAGGAGGTTTCTGAAGGGCTAAAGTGAAGCTTGTTGGACAGCGTCACATGTGCTGTCATTCCTGGAAAGTACAAAAATGAGGAAGAAGAGGGGCTGTGAGCATGGGGGTGGATGATTGACACCTTTAAACCCTCGACATTAAGAGCTAACTTATATCTAATGGAGCTAACAGGCAAACAGATGTAGCTGGGCTAAAGCTAGCGCGCGCTGTTAGCCGGCTAAAAACAGCACTGCTGTTGGATACCTGTCAATCAAACCTGTTGTATACCTGTCAATCAAACGAACACGCCCATAATTATGCTAAATTTCAAGATGAAACAACATCTAAATAGATGAGTTATATAAAAATCCTCTCATTTGTCATGAAGTTAAACATGTTTTTGTTGTACCAGGCTGTTTTACAGCCCCTAGTGGATGAGGAGTGAACTGCACACACTGTTTTCCAACAAAGATGGCTGCTTAGTACAAAACCCATCTTTGATGTGAACTCTGCGCTGCACATATGGGAAGCATGTGCTGTCTTAAACAAATGGACCTATGTCCACATGTGAGTATAAACTATCTTCACCCTCCTTTTGTCTTAAGCTGGTCTAACTGCTGGCTATAACTTCTCCAGGTAATGACAGAGCAGCGTCTAATTTAACATTTAAATTAAATGTATTGCTTTAAGATAAATATCTGGTAAAGATGAATATCATTCATCAGTGTGGACATTTAAGCACACGATCCATTTCCCTAGTGTCCATGTGAAGTAGTGGATGGAAGGAAGTCAGTGCTTATTATGGTATGTCGGGGAGGTTACATTATGTTTCATCATGTACAGGCACCTGGAATATTCCCAACATCACCAGGACTGTGGCTGAGGTGCACCCTTTGAACCTTCAGGTTCAAGCATGCAAACGTGGAGATGATCAAGTACAACATTTACTACCTTTAGCATTTTCTCTCATCTCCACATTTTAATTTCAAGCTTGCCGGGAATGTGCAACAGCATGCTTCTTTTCATTTTCCTCTGCAGGAACGTTGTGATGTATGGAAAACACACGCTGTCACAGTGCTGGCCTCTGACACACCGGGTCAAATGTCGCTCGTCCTTGCTCCGAGGGCCAGGTCCCCCAGCGTGGAAAAGAAGTCCTCCATCTCCTTCTCCAGGAGCCGGTTGCGGTTTTCGGCATCCTCCCGTGCCCGCTCAGAGTTGCGAAGTTTGATCTCCAGCATGCGCTGTTTCTTCCTCTCCTGTTCCATCTCCTGCTCCAGACGCTCCATCTGGGCCAACAACGCCGTGCTGGACTCCTCCAGTCTGAAAGGAAGCAGCACGATACAGATTCAGATGAATGATGGCCTCTCTGAAACAACAACATGTGGATATTTCTTCCCTTTTTTTACAGAAAGGCTTTCTAAGTAGTCAGAAAACATTGGTGACTCAGCTGTATTATGCTTTCTACTGTTTGTTTTATTATCATGTAAAGCTGTGTACCATAATAAATATATACAATAAGCTCTGGTGCTTCATTATGTGGCATAAAACACTTTGACGTTCAGCTTCTGCCCCCTGGTGGTCACTGTTTGTAATTACACATTTATACATGATTACATATGTTTTTGTCTTTTTTATTGTTTCCACATCTTCTTAATAAACTAAAACACTTGAAATGAAAAATGAAATGAAAAATACTTTATTGATCCCAGAGGTAAATTCAGATAGTAGTAGTTTTTTTAGATATAAAGAGAATTTTCTAAACATCATTTATTGGGTCAGGTGTTAAAGGGTTTTAAAATGATGAAGCCTATGGATGCATAAACCTGCTCTCAAAAGAAATCTGAATCAACATATGTGAGTACATTTATCTGGAAAACCAGAATATAGCAGCCAGTTCATAGTAATATGTGACATTATGCGAAGGTTAAAACAGGGAACCTGAACAGTTTTCCATGTTTCTTAATAAAGGTTGTTACATTAGTAAATATTCTGATGATCAAACCCTTCATCAGTCAGCAGGCAAACCAAAGAGTAGCTCCCAAAGAGAGAAAGGAACATAAGAAGAGTGAATATGTCGCTATAAAACCTCTTTATTTATGTTGTTATGGAACACATTAGCATTATAAATCCATATAATCCTCACAGAGCACTTTGCTCTCACACTGCAGGTCTACTGATCCGGGTTCTGCCGGTGGTTTTGCTTCCCACTGTCGCCTCATGCATGCTCAGGATGGGGGTTGGATCGAAGTCAGGATTTAATGCCGTCTTTAGGCTTCCCTTAGCTAGGCTGTTTTTGATGAATTGGCTCAATATCTATTGGCTCAATACCATCCTCCAACCTCTGTACATTATAGAATGTAATGTAGGATTCAGAGAACACACTAATCCTTTGTTTTTAAAGGCAAAGGTTTTAAAGTTAATAGATCTAATAAAGTTTAGAACAGCTCAAATGATGTATAAAGTCAGGAAGAATGTGCTTCCAGGGAACATTCAAAGCATATTTAGAGACAGAGAGGAGGCTACAGCCTCAGGGATGAGTTAAATTTCAAGAAAATGAAAGTAAGAACAAGAGTTTTTCTATAAGAGGAGTGTATATATGGAATGGGTTAGAAGATAAGCTAAAAAGATGTGCAAATATAAATCATTTTTAAAAAGTATACAAACAAAATGTTTTTGAAATGTATTGTGAAATGAGCTGATTGTATGGTGTATGGTAAATAATGATGTAAACAATGTTTCTCACTGTGTTAACCTCATAGAATATTTAAACCATGCTCTTTATTGGCTAGGATAAATGATAATATATATTAATTATGTAAAAGAGAAGTAGGACTTAAATAAGCTTTGCTTCTTCCTACTCCTTTTTTGAACATTTTATTGAATATTTCATTCTAATACTAAGAAATGAAAATTAATTGTCTAATTGTACTTGTTGTGTGTACATTTCTTATTAACTCTTTTTTATGTTAAAAAAGAAACCAATAAACAAACAAACATTCAATATAACATGAACCAATCAGGATACAGCCGGCATGTCTTTGTACTGATACAGTAAAGATGGTCCTTGCTTCATAACTCTGTTATTCTTGTAGAGAAATGAGCAGTAAAACTGGAAACTCCACGTTTTTTGCATTTACCTTAAATATCGGGTTATTGAGCGCACCTTTTTAGAAACAAATTACTTTTGTACACGTATAAGCAGACCCAATTTATAAGCTGTGACATTGTCAACTAAAAGGTAAATAAAAAGGACTTTTCATCAAAGTATGATCCCGTAGATTCGTCCTGATACGGGATTGACTTGCATGTGCATCAACGTGTTGGATGTGTCCCATGTGCATGCACGGAGAGCCATTTTGGGGATGTTCTGGTCAGTGCACCCTCGTTGCTCCAAGTACCATAAATAACCATATCCTTTGGCCAGGAATGCGATTACATGTACAATCGTGGCTGGCCAAATGGTAATTTCTCTAAATGCGGTACTGGGAGCTGCCATCAGTAATAATCAGGAATTACTGCCCAGCAGGTAAAATAACAGTAAAAGCCTTCATCAGCATGTAAGCCGCAGCGTTTGAAGTGTGGGGAAAAGTTTACGGTAAAACAAGTTAAGTTAGGCCATAGACTCTACTATGGGATTAGAACAGTGCCCTAATCTGCAGCTGAATGAAAACATTTTAAAACCTTGAAAGTCGTGTTTGAACATTAAAAACCTGAAATAAAGTTTTACAAGTTTGAAAATCAGTTTTGAAACCTTGAAAATTATTTTGATATCCAGAAAGAAAGTTTGAACCTCTGCAAGAATAAGTTTGTACTAAAATTGATATTTTCAGAAGTAGAACTTATATATATTATGTATAATGTATAATATTATGTATAGTATATTACAAAGTTTCCACCTCCCATTTGCAGAGATTTAAATATGGCATTGTTATCACACCACATTAGTTTGAAAAACATTGGAAACCTTAAAACCTGAGTTTTGAAATGGTGGCAAAAACAACAACAAAATAATTCTTTGTGGTCTGGTCCATTTGTAACAGGGTTTTGTTGCATGCTGGGATAGGCTTCAGCTACCCACGAACCTCATTGGAATAAGCTGTACAGATAGAGCCAAATCTACTAAAGGTGTGCGTGTACTAAAATGCAAACTTGTTGCTCACGCTAAAAAAAGTACAAACTGATCTACTAACAGTGAGCAAAA
>JBAMHV010000023.1:15718985-15734738 GCA_037177535.1 Pseudomugil gertrudae
ATCACATCAGACCAATCAATGGACGCCAACCTGTGGACGTCACGCTACCCGCACGGCCCGACACGCTTAGAACCACAGCGAAGTAGGTACGGAAAATGTAACCGCACGGCACGACACATCCTGATGGAAAGACTCTGTTTCTGGGTATAATCGTGTGAGGCCGGGTAGAGTGGATACTGGTGGAAAAGTGCCTATAACACACTATGTTAACTTGGAAGATTAAACTGTTGAAGGACATTCCTTTATACCAGGGGATTTTTTCTCCCTCAGATGCCATTTATATTCCTAAAAGTAGGCGCCTCATATGTTTTATACCCAGGTCTGGCACCCTCACCCATCACCAATAAATTTTCTATTTGTAGAATCTGTTACTGTCATCTGTGTATTTATTAAACCTTTTTGTATTACCAAGTTTAGATGTGTGTATGTGTGTACAAACTAAAGTCTGCTTCATGTACTTGCTTGTGTTAAAGTAAGATTCAAACCAGTTGGATATTTGACTCATCTAAATGAATGCATTATGGGAGGTGATGAGTTTATACAAAAATGAACTTTTTACAGTGATGGACTCTAGAGAGTCATACTGGGATTTTATAAGGTAAATCATTTACAATTCAAGTGGTGTAAGTTGTCACGGTCTCATTTGCCAGGACTGACTGCTCTGTTATTGTTGCAGGGTTATTATTAATCATGTCAGCAGGTGGCTTTGGGATGGATATAAGCTTTATTTTAAAGCATTTAACTACACCAGAGTATATATACTTTTAAATGTACAGTGAGTAATCTTTGTGATATCTTGTGGAAAAGCTGGGCAACCAGGCCAGGGCTTCTCAGTTCAGGTATCTCGCTCCAACACTACTGATTCAAATTAAATAAATGTGATATCAGTGAGTTTTTAGGGAGAGTGCTTTTATATTCCCATTCAGTGTCAACAGTGAATCCTGTTTTCAAATCCAAAAACTGCTTACCAGGGTAAACGCTCCCCACACATTTAATTTAATCTGGCTAAACATAGTAGCTTTTTATTATCAGGCCATGTCTCCAACTTCCTGTCATACTCACATAATTGCTGTGAAGATCCAAAACACTGATGCGGATGAACAGCTCAATGAAATCTGGGATCTTTCTGATCAGGTTCCTGCTCAGGTCCAGTTCATTTAAGTCAGATATCGTCTGGATGCACGTCGGTACAGTGGTGATATCTTTAAAACCGAGGTCCAGTCGCAGCTTCCCATCCGGCTTCACCCTCACGCAGCTCTGAACTAATTTTAATGTGAGTGTCCTGTGTTTTTCCTGTTTGTTGGTTTTCTTTGCCTTGGCCATGCTGTTGCAGGACACAGAGAGGAGGTTTAACAGTGTTTGGTAACAACAGCAGAGTTCAACTGGAAACTGAGCCGTATGATTAAGTTACAGGACAGAATCCATCCAACTGTAACTGCAGACAAAGTTTTACCTTTCTCTTTGGATAAACCATAAGTAACATTACCTCTTGCTGTTCCATGACAAAGCAAGACAACCAATTAAAGGCTCATAAATCAGAAAAACAAATGCATGAACCTGATCTGCTGTTTTCTGCTTTGTTCCCTAGAAACCAGTTTGATTTAAGGGAACTTTACAACTGTGAGCAGGGTTAGGGTTAGCAAAGAGCCATAACAAGACCATTTTGTATTTCTGGTTTCTACATTTTAAAGTATCAGTAACCACATTCATAAGCAATCCCATAAAACAAAGACATTTTGGACATTTTTGATACAAATCAAACTCTATCAGACTTACTCAGTTTTATTTTTTTTAACCAACTTAGCAGTGATAGCATCAGTCAATCACATTTTACTTTAAGCATTTAGCCTTGCAGACATGGTCAAGACTACCTGTTAACGGATTTTCTCACAGAAGCATCTGCAGGGCTGACTGAAAATGGTCTGAAATAGATAAAATGTCCAGTTGGCAGCAGTTGCAGGACCATAATTCATGTCAGATAGCAAAGCATAATGGGTGGACTGGTTAGACATGGTATAAAGGAGACAGTAAGTGTAGCAGATGGGCTCAGCAGCAGAAAATCATACCAGGTGTTTCTCATGTCAGCTAAAAACAATTCACACTCACCAAAATCACGGGGGGATTTTTTTCTTAACACACTTTGGGTCCATTAGTTTTAACTGATCATAATCCATCCCTTTATAACCACAGTGCAGCATCTTCCAGCAGGATGATGCACCGTGTCATAAAGCTCATGTAATCTCTAACTGCTTTCTTGAACATGATGATAAGTTGACTGTACTCCACAGTTGCCAGATCTCAGCCCAGTGGAAGAGCAACTTTGGGGTATGGTGTGATCATCAGCTAATGAATCAGCAGCAACGTTGATGTTGTCAAGTCAACGTGGAGCAAAATCTCTGAGGAAAGTTTCTACATCTTGTTTATTCTAAGAGTTGAATTAAAACAGATCTAAAGGGACAACTGGGTGTATAGTGGTATAAATGGGTTTGAAGTAAAAAACATTGAAATAGTATTGTTATTAAAGTAGCTGATCAGTGCCAACTTGAAAGGTTCTGATTCTGCATTAAAAAAGCCTTAAAATATAGACACAATAAAGATATGTTGTAATGACATTAAGTCTAATGCTACTTAGCTCTCTCCTATATGAGACCTTTGCCCTTTAACTCTTACATGTTTCCAGTCTGACCTACTTCCCAAGCTTTGCCATGATGTGCAAACACGGACGTCTGCCGGCTGTGGGTTTAATGCATCACATACTGTAGCTGCAACCCACATCACTCAGCTGAGACCTATCTAAATTTAGCCTCATGCATATGATGCACTTTTACCACACGGTAACCTAATGTCCTTTAGCCACCAGGTGGTGCTGTCCAACAGTGTCACATCTGAGTTCAGATAATCACAGGGTATGCAGACGGTGTTACTCTAAGACATTTCCACTAATGCAATGAGCTGCTTCCCAGTGCCTAATGTCTGAAGACGTGACCTGTAATGGTAGCGGTATCGGTCTGCAAGTAAACAAAACAAAGATTACTGGTTTAATCACATTAATGCACTGATTCTAAATCCTGGTTTTGCCGAGTTGCAGGTTTTAAAGCTTCCATGCTACTGGAGCAGGGAAACTTCTAAAACCTGCAGGACTCTGGTCCTTTAAGACCAGAATCGAGTCCAATGCTTTGATCCATTTATAAAGGATAGTGGTAAAACGTATACAGAAGCTTAGAGGTCTGATCAGAAATCACCTACCTTTATATGAAACTGAATAATGATGATAATCAAGCAGCAGGATGCATCCTTATTTTAGATATGAAACCACAGTAATGAATATGGGAACATTGTCTGCATAGACATGCATTTAACTACCAAGCAGAAAGCTAAAAATAAACATTGGCCATTTTATGTGTGTCTTTTTTTAAACTACAAATAAAGTGTGTTTAGTTCTCTCACCTTGTGCATTGTTTAATGTGCTAAAGCAGCAGGGGAAGGACCTGAGTCAGTTCCCTGCTCAGTGTGAAATACAGGTCATGGGGAAATAGAGCTGACCTCATTCAGAGACGCATAGCACAAAGTTCAGATTACATCTAATGATCGCGCATGTAAGCTGTGTGTGTCTCGTTCATGCACATAAACTGCTGGTAGCTTAAATGAGGGGGAAACAATGCTGCTAACAGTGAAGAAACCATGCGGCTGTTTTCTTCTGTTTGCAGCATTATCACTTTTTTAATGTTCAAACAGCTAATAGGACTAAATATACTCACTGGTCACTTTATTGGATTCAGATGTGTTGTTTGTTAACATAAATGCACAACCAGCCAATCATAAGGCAGCAAATCTAAACACTTAACCATGTAGATATGGCGAGGAGACTTGCTGACGTTCAGACTGAGCATCAGAAGGAGGATGAAGGGGATTGTAATGGCTTTGAAAGTGTTATGGTCATTGGTCTGAGCATTTCAGAAACTGCTCGTCTACAGACTGCGTGGAGATGATAGAAGGACAGGAACAAACAAGATATGTGGAAGAGCATGGCTGAACGTGGAAGCAGCGTGTCACGCTTCAGGGTTGGATGTTAACAATGAGACGGGAATGGTCATAAACCAATGGGACGAGGCGGATTAGATGAGACCCTTCACAGTTCTTGCATGTGGGAACACACAGAAATGTGGGTGGAAACTGAATTCAATCGTTATAATTCAGTGCAATTTAATCTAAATTGGGCGAGACCAGGAAAACAACAGCATGATAGCTTAGAACATAGCATAGCATAGCATTGCATAGAACAATAGCTTCCAACATTTTCTCTTTAGTTCAGGGCAAAGAAACCAAGAGCTTTCCATATGATGACATATCCTTCAAGAAAACAAAAAAAAATGTTAAGTCTCTTAAAGAAAAGTGTAGCTTTAACAATATTTGCACCAGTTGTTGTAGCTTATTACATAACATATGATTTTTATATATATCATTATCATCATCTTTATTTGTCAGACTCAAGGTCCATAAAAATATCAAGACAAACACAACTCCAACAACACAACAATAATAATAAAAGACACTTATACCAGTGTTTCCACAGAGGAGACTGGTAATGAACTGTACTAAAACGAGGGTTCACCAGCATCAGGACAAGACAAGCGACAGATAAATCTGTACATCAAATTTCTCATTAGTGCCTGAAAGGTACCGACACCAGTGTGAGAGGAGAAAGAACTGGTACTGCTAGACCTGGCTTCTTGAGTAAAATCCTTAATGCATCATTGTAAGCAACTTTAAGCTTATATATATATATATATATATTGATGTAGTATTCACAAAAGATTATATCAAGGGTACAAATCTAATAAATAGTCCTGTCAGTGCTGCTTCTACATTCTCTTAATCAGCAGGCAGCAATGATTAACTTGTTTGTCTCTTTTTGTTCCATATATCTTTAGTTTGTTTTTCAGAGAACACCAATGTGCATCTAATTCTGCTCCCATCATTCCTCACCTGCAGGAAGAGTCGCTCTCCTTAGAGCAGCCTTTTTCAAAGTGTGGTCCCCGGACCACTAGTGGTCCGTGAGCGCCCCCTGGTGGTCTGCAAAGTTAACAACACGACAATCTGAATCTATATGAATTAACTGAAAATGTTGTCACACTCAGTTTTGCGACACCAAACCACCTTATATCCAAATAACTATGAAGCAGTGGCTTCAGACAGGGTCACTTAAAAGAAGAAAAAATAAAATAACAGATATCTTACAATAAAAATATTGTAAAAGCTGCATTTGGTGTTGTAGACTTGTGAATGGTTTATATTGGCATATTGTTCCTGGGCTGTTTAGAGTCAGGTGGTCCGTGAGTTTGTGTTGTAAAGGTTAAATGGTCCTTGGACTGAAAAAGTTTGAGAAACACTGCCTTAGAAGCAAAAACCTGTGTGCATCTGTGCTACCAGTGAAATATCATAAATGACCTGGTAGCATCAGGTCAGTTTACTTCATGTTTTTGGTGCCTTTGAGCCACCTCCTGCTTTTAAAGCGCTAAACAACATATTAAACCCGTGACAGAAACAGCAGAAATAGATGCAGTTAGTCATCACATCCAAATGACTTTCCAGCTAGGATTTCCTCTTTCAGTCCTTTTCTTCCTTCCTGTGTTGTTTCACAGCAACGTTTCCGGTATTGTCCTGTTGGTTATCACTGAAGCTTCAGGTGTAGCTTCAT
This sequence comes from Pseudomugil gertrudae, assembly GCA_037177535.1. NCBI lineage: Eukaryota > Metazoa > Chordata > Actinopteri > Atheriniformes > Pseudomugilidae > Pseudomugil > Pseudomugil gertrudae. The sequence goes on from JBAMHV010000023.1 coordinate 15,724,684, forward strand.
CAGCGTTTCATGTACTTAACTATTCATACAAAGTCACTCATTAGGAAGTTTATTTACCATTAATATCAGCAAGCCTTTCCCAGTGACTTTGCAGACTTAGTATCCTGTAGTTTTGGGATTTGCAGGCATGTTTAGTTCTGTTTAATGTTTCATTTTTCAGTGTGTGTTGTGTTTCTGCTCGCTGTCATCCGTTCACCTGGTTTCGTTTAGCTAACCCACTTCCTCGCTGTACTTAAACTCCTGCTTTCATCCCGTCTTCGCCAGCTCGTTTCATTCGCCATGTTTCTTTCTCCTGCACCAAGCCCAAGTTTTCCAAGTATTTTTTTTTGTCTTAAACTTTTACTTAAACCTTGGATTCCTCCTGTGTCCTGCTTCATCAGCATGCAAATGAATTTACAACCATCACAAACCCTCACATTGATGATAAAGCCAGTGGCGAATGCTTTAAAAACGACCCAAACTCACGACACAGATGATTGAAAGTAAAACTCAACACGGGAAATTATCCTGGACATCGCTTCACTCTTTGTGATGTCACACCTGTTTTAACCGTAAAAGTTTAACATCTTACACAAACATCACATATTTTTGGTTTGGTGGATTAAAAATGGGGCCTGAACGATGCGGCCTCCTCCCACTGATCAGGTCCGAGTGAGGACTTTGTTTCTTCCTGGGTCCACATTCTTGTTTTTACTTTTCTTCTGACCCTTTAATTGAAAACATGAGAAAAGCTGCTTTTGTGCGGCGATAAGTGATAGTTGGTCCGACATGTTTAGGAAAGCTGGCACCGCGGGGGCAGAGGCATCCGTGTGTTTGTTTAAGCCCTGAATGGATGTGGGTTTCCTCTGCACTTAACTGCGACTGTCGTGTTGTCTTTGCTTCATGGCTGCGAGTTGAAAGAGCTCCTCTCGTTTGTATAAATGTTTGCTCACGTTTCACTGAGGAGAAGCTGAAAGTGGACTGATGACTGTGAGAACGTGTGTTTGAGTGGTCGAACAGAATGACGGGGTTAGGATTAGTCTGTCTGAGAGCTGGGTTATGAGACTAAAAGTCATTTCCACTTAGGTTTTTTTTGGGAAAAGTGTATTTTCCAACTGGATGAGCACATGATACATCATGTATATTATGGAAGACTTCATTTCAGGAGCAGTAATTATCAGTATGTTGATTCCCAGCCTCTCAGAAGCAGAAGTGAAGGTACAGAGCAGGATCTCCTGTATCACACAGCTTCCTTTTGCTGGTTGCACGTCAGACATACTGCTCAACACCACTCCCTGCCACACTTTCTAATGGTACTACTTCATTTGCTCCACTATAAAATGAAAATGGTTCGGGTGTCATACCACAACAAGAGAACATTAGATCAGATTTGTGGGTGACTAGAGAGGTTAAATTCTCCTTTAAAATGCTTGGATTGATGAAACTCTCGCTCCTTAGGCCCTATGATGGTGGAACTGGATCCGTTAGTCTTTATGGTAGCATTAAAGTTCAACACAAAATACACAATAACTTGGTCATGATTAAGTCCACATAGATCAAAATGTTCCAGCTCCACACAGGGATCGTTATTCTGACTTTTCATCTTTTGAAGCTCACCTCCCTTATTCCTTTTACTGACCTCTAATCCTGAAATGCATGGTAGTATGATGTCACCATTTGGGGACCCCAAAGAGGGCTGCGGGCAGCCAGCTGGCGAGCGCTGCTCTGTTTCTCGTTTATCTCACTTAAAGTTGCAGCACAATGACTCACAGCACTGAGTTGACAGTCGCCCTCGGCTGCAGACTAATAAATCTAAATGGTGCAACTTCTCACCGGTTTACTGTTCGCCTGAGCGGCTTAATGGAAGAGAGATTTCCCCCCAATGTTCGGGCCGTTGCAGTAGCTGACTGAGATGCAAAGCTGTAGATAATAAGTTGGAAAAACAGGCAGCACCGCTTCGAATCCAGTTTTGAGCTGTCTGGAGTTTGAAAGGAAGAGGAATCAGGGTGACCCTGTTGACCTAAAGAAGAAAATGTCTAATAGGGCAGCAGTTTGTGTCTCAGCAGGGATCCAGCATCTTTCTGTGGACCCAAACAGCTGGAAGGTTTTGGGTTTGGCGCCTGGTTGGTGTTGCAAACGAGGACCATTCTGGACAGATTGTGCCGGACAGCGGATGGATAATGTAGTTAGTTCGTCTTTCCTGCGATGTCGTCTTACTGAAGTCTTTCATTATGTTGTTTTTCTGCCCCGAGGCCAGAGTAGCTATGCATTACTGTAACCACACAGGATATGTAGGCTGCAGACTGACTGTTTACTATGCATTGTGTTTTTATGGAAGGGAGAGATGGCATGCATGAGACAGCTCGGTGCAGATCGGTGGAGTAGTGGTTGCCTCACAGGTTGCTGGTTAAAGCCTCGGCTGGGTTTGAACAGTTGCCTCTCTGTGCAGAGTTTGCATGTTCTCTCGGCGTATGCGTGGGTTTTCTCTGGGGACTCCAGCTTCCTCCCGTCCATAAGACATGCCTGTTAGGTTGCTATGGTTCATTTGGATGAAAGCATCTACCACATGATTGTAGAATAGACTCAACAATAGGCTTTGTTTAGCTGTTTTCCTGGTGACATCATTTATAGGAGCAGCTAATTTGCACTCAAACGAGAAACCAGCAGCAATCCGCCCAACACCTCCAAGTTTATCTGCTTCAGTTACTTCCTACACTCTCCTTTGCAACCCCTTCTTTCTTCCTCATGCCTTCGTCTTTCTTTCCTTCCAACAGTTCCACCCAATTCAACAATTTAAAGCTTTATTTTCCTTTCCTATTGTCCTTTTCTAGCTAGTGGGCAACTTGCCCCAAATCCACGTAACCTGGGCTGTTTTGTTCTGTCTGCTTTGTGGGTTCATCAGAGCACCGGAGTTGCTTCTGGACTGAACTTCCTTGCTTTTCCTTTTTGAAAATAATGTGAACAATTTAGAGGTCTCATTTTAAACCTCTCCATCTCTCATTAAGACTTTTTCACCACCTCAAAAGGTCTGACACCTAAACAGCTGCAGACGCTCTTGGCTGTAGTTTTATATCAACACAGAGGCGACAGGTTTTAGGTCATCAGTGTAAACTCCTTATACAGTGAATGGCAAACAGGAAAACAGATTTAGAGCTTATTTCTGAAAAAGTGACGCTCATTAAATGAATGAAGCGATGCCAAACTGTCATGATTTGGACACTTGGGGTGGTGTTTTTTTTCCAGTGTTTCTGTTTTCAGTTAGGCTTCGTGTTTTGTTAATTAGTTTCACCTGTGTTTAATTTTGATTGTGTTCACCTGGGTCTTGTTTAGTTCTGTTTGTATTGTAGTCCATGGGTTTTGAGTTGTCGGTGTGGGATCATTGCGTTGCATTACATTTGTTGGTGAGTAGCCTTAATCTGAGACTTAGTCCTAATTTTTGTTTTGTTGTGTCAGTTTTCAGTTAGTCTATGTTAAATAAACCATTTCATTTGGAGTCCTGCTGCCTCCTGCCGATTCCTGCCTGCATTTGGGTCCTCACCCCACCTTCGTGCCTCCGAACCGTGAGACCAAACAGCTAAACTAACCCCAGAGCCATTCTTCTCTCTCATAACTCTTAAGCCCAATCTTCATTTTTTGTCATTTTACATATTTCTGCATTAGCATCAAACAGTTTCCAAATGAGCGAGCTGTTTACTTATTTGTGTATCTGAGCTCATGGATGAATGACAACCTAATTAAAAGCCTGTTAGAATCCAGGCAGAGACGAGGTGGATCTATTGGCTCTTATTCACAGTCGTACATTGTTTTGTGTGCTGGTTTGGAATTACAATGAGCACACATAAACATCTAATATGATTATAAAACACTGAATTTGGTGGAAGTTGCTTATATTTATGCTCACTTTAGTACAGCTCAGTTCATTGAGATTCACTGGTATGGTTTTATTCCATTTGTTGTGTAAATGCTGTGAAAATACTTTAGTAAAAAATATTAGTTATTTTGTTACAGAACTGTAACACAAACCCCTGTGATGTACAAAGACCTTCTGTTTCTGCTTAAACCACCTATCTCTGTTAATATTCTTTTTATGTTTGAGGTAACGAGCCTCCTCAGCATCATCTTAGCGACGACACGTTCCACACAAGGCGTTTTAATCCATCTTTATTTCACGCATCGATACACACTGTACAGCTGAGATGCACAACACAAATACGAGCAGAAAACACAGGAATGTTGATGAATCCAGGTCAGTGGAGGGCACGGAGAGGGAAAACGAGAAAAAACAAGAAAAAAATGAGACGGGAGAAGCTCAGAGGCACAATTCACACACATGGTCCCAGTTAGTGGATTCCCAGTAAGGACAATTTGGTCTGGAAGAAACTTTACATTTCACAGTCTAAAAGGCATTTTTAAGACACCAAAGAAAAGGTCACTCAGCTATTTAGTTCTCGTTTGGGATAATAAACACTGCACGAAGGAAACAGACATAACAGAACAACAGTGCAAAAGAAGGATTTAATAACAAATGTAGAAGTTAAAATAGGTTTACATTGTAAAGTAATGTTCAGTCAGTGGAACAAAACACATCTATGTATATAACATTTGGTATAGTGGCTGGAAACCTTTGTCCTGTATTCAGACTTTGTCTTCAGACATTGTAAACACCATCATTTTACTTTACTGTCAACAATAAAAGCACATTTTAAAACAGAGACATTCATTCTAACCATACAAGTCCTCATAGATTAGCCCACCTAAATCATTTTGCACATAGTGGTCATACAACTCAAATTTGAGTCCAGTCACTGTACTTGTACAATAAAAAGATCAATTCCTGGTTTGGTTGATGATTGATGACTGTAAACGTTCTAAAATGCCACTTAGAAGCAATCGGCTGAAGGCGAGAGCTCGCTACCTGGATGGATAACTTCATATGAGATAGTGAAAATGGGGGGAAGAATATCTGTGTCTGGAATACAACTTTAGTTTTGTTTTTACTTTCCTTTGCTTTTCTATGCCTGAGTCCAAAGGATTATTAAAGGAAAAATAAATAGTCCAGCGTGCTTTGCCACTCAGATTCATGGAAACGGTGAGGAGATTGTAGTAAAATTACGCAGGACTACAGCTAATATCTGCTCTGGTTCTTAATCAACAAAATCCACTCAAGGTTTGAAGAGACACTGATATTAATATGAGGCAGAGCAAACGAAGGTGTCCTTGTTTAAAGATCAGCTATCAGATGTTTTTTTTTATTAGTGTGGGTGCTTTTTCCTGTGTTTAGACGCCACCTTGTATGTATGCAGATATTAGAATATGTGTTGCTAACAGCTTGTTAAGTTGATGTTGGCAGCAGATAAAGAACGTATTTTCCTCTGGGGGAGGTCGTGGGCTAATTGCTGGTGTAGTATCAACTCGGCTGCTGAGGTCATCTTAAACGCAAGCCTGACATATAATACCAGACTGAAAGCAGATGTTGTCATGCTAGGAACAAAGTACATGTTATTTACATTAGGTTATATAAATATATTAACTAATTTTGATTTACATTGACACCCCAGGAGTTATGTGTACATATTTATTTTAAGATTCAATGTAGCAGTTGAGTTGTAATGATTGATAACGCTCCCATGGTAGGCAAATTGTATCCTAGTCTCGTAATGAACGATAGTGAGATAGAGACATTGTTACCAGTGCCAGTTTGTGTTGGAATTATGTGGAATAAAGTAGAAAATCACCAGCCAACTGTGAAGTCTCACACCACGAGAACACCAGCCAAGTGGAGTGATAATAAATCACATGTTAAAGTGATATTTCACAATCCCATCTTAGCAATGTGATTATCAATACCAACAATTGGGTGGTATTTACACTGAGACAACAATGCACTTAGTATTGTACTCTCAGAAAACAAGCTAGGAAGACAACTGGAATACGCATAATGCATCAGTGTTGAGGTTTAGCTAGGTTCCCTTCTAAAAACAGAAAATAACTTCATTTTTAAAAAAAATTGAGATAAAATTCTGCTTTCTTTAACAATAACAAAGAACCATTTATCAGTTTTGATTACATATTCATTGTCATGTTAGCTATTAGTTAGCATTCTTGCTAACCTTATAACTTCTTACGAGTAATTGACTTTTAGATTTAACGCTGAGTTGTGGACTCGGCTGTAGATGTATTAATGTAGTGTCAGCTGGATGGACGGGATGTTAACCTGATTGTGGTCAAATGGTTGGAAAAATTTCAAGTCATTTAAGTTTGATGATTTGTAAAAAGCCGCGACCCCGCTCTGGGATCAAGCGGTAGAAATTGGATGGATTTGTAAAAAGGTTGGTTGAAGGGAGATCTGAAGAAAGAAGATGGAGGCAGAATAAACGGGATATCCAGAAAGACGGGGACCTTTATGGAGCTTCTTTGAGTTTTTTCCAGTTTACAGTGTTCAGGCATGGGTGCAAAAACTAAACAATGCTGCATTTTTAAAATGTATCTCTTCTTTTTTTGTATGTTGGTTTCATAAGATGCAGTTATACTTTTTATAAGGTCACATGTAAAATACTTAATACTTCTGATAACGTATACACAAACCATTTGGATACAAAACAGTACAATGCTTAATATAAATAGACAAAACTTTTTACAAAAGGCACAGTTATTAGTGGTCTATGTGTTTCTCTCATAGCTGCTGCTCTCCAAACTGTATCTGGGCGTAGACAGTCCCACTACGTGACGCCTTCGTCTCTGGAATCGGCTTCATCAGATCCAGTTCTGCGTACGTCAGATTCTCCTCCACTATCCTCGGCTAGAGATGTGGGGAGGGAGGCGAAAGAAAACATTATGTTTGTGGGGATGGAGTCAGTGGTGAGACGAGGAAGCTTGAGAATAAGTTTGTGACAAACGCCATTAAAGCTAATTAGAGGGCAGAAGATGCTGGAGATTTAAGATCTGTGTAATTCTCTGGCTTTGATACGAAGCGAGCAGGCTAGGATGCCACCTAACGGGAAATGTAAACCATATTTAAACATGTTTTCATGACTTGGGCAGAAGTAAAGGGTAGATTGTGATTTGTGCTCTGTAATGGTTTTAGGATCCAGATACATACGTGTACCAACATTCAGGTAAGTTGGTACACGGGAAAGCTCAGACAGATGTACTCACCAATACTACTTTCCTTGGCTGAGGTTTTAAAAGTTTGGGCTTGCGGCTTTTATCTTCGATGGGAGCTGCATGGATGAAGCACAATGAGTAGAAGAATTCCGACTTTTCTGTTACAACCAATGAGTTTTATAAAGGTTATTCAGGATGTAATGGGAAAAAACCTAAAACTCAAACTGAACTGGGACAACATGACTGGGTGGAGAGGGCACATGGGTCTGGGAAAATGTATTTATGTGTGAGAAACGTTTCAAATGTAATTTATTGCACAGCAGACAGTACAAACCACGTTTTTATGCCATGTTTCATCTGTAAACTTAATTGAACTGATTCAGCCTCCATGTACTCGTTGCATGGGGGTAAGTGTATCAACTGTTTAATGCTGAACATTACGGTTCCCTCCTCTTCCTCGGCTATGCTTTTGTAATATATCTACAATGCGGTTTTGCATTGTCTGCTTGTTCCTGGTCTGGAAGGCATCATATGTTTCTAATACTACCATAAGAGAAGTGTAAATGAGCTGTTCCATGTGCTGCTGAAACAATCTGGATGTAATTTACTGTCTTCATGTTTGCACTGTGTGGTGGCTCATCCCAGATGCCTCCATATGAAGAACCCATACTGCTTCTGGTCCAGATTAGGGCTGGCTGGATGGAACCAAATATGAATGGTATCAATACCAAGGCTCCCAGTGTGATAAGATCAGTATGGTTTTTTTTGTATATGGCTTTGGAGGCAAACCATCCAATGGCAGTTTTGCTAATTTGTACTGTTTAATTTTCTGGAAAGAGATATGAACGATAAAAAGGAGTAAATAACATTTTGCTATTCGTGATTACACGTGTCAACATTTATTTGAAATTTCATCATTTTCTTTTGTGTTTTAAACTCGTGTTTACCTTTTGCTGGTATCTCCGGCGGCTTCTCCTCCTGGTAGTCTCTACTCCTTTTCTTTCTGTACCTTCTTTCCTTCTTTGGTAGAGCAGGAGAGACGCTGGCCACACTGGTGACTGTCTCCCCTGAGCTGCAGTGAAAGCAGATATGACAGAAACTCCTTTTATTACAAATACCAGCAAGATTATGTGGGATTAAAGTATCCTGCTCAAATATTGTACCTGTTCTGTGGGCTTTTGACCAAGTGGTAATTTTCTGCAGAGACCAAACAAATTATAGTTAAAATGCAGGTAGATATAGAAGAGGACATAAATAATAAAGTGTTTCTGCTGACCTTTTAGCCTTTGCTTCCTCTGTATGAACTGGCAGGTTACTGTCACGGTGAACATGCACATGCACAGCAGACCCACTGAGCAGATCAACACCGCACACAGGTACACATCTAAAACACACACATTCACACACGCACCAATGAAACAGCACAGCGGCCACATTTCTTTCATTGTGTGCAAGAATGTGACGGAAAAAAAGGTGGGATTTGCTGCTATTTTAGGACACTCTAGTATATCCTTAGGGTCAGGCTATGTTTGTCAAGTCCACCACAAATGTGCACACGCTGAAAATATACTGAAGATATCACAACGTACCTTGAAACAAACTCCACAGGCTTTCTTTAGCTTTGGTGGCCGGTAGCAGATGCACTGCACAGAAGGAGAAACATGTGAGGTGCATAGTCATCACTGTGGCTTATCTGCTGCTTGATTACATGTTGGCTTGAAGTTTAAATAAAGCTGACTGTAGGAAGATGCCACTTACTGATTGTCTCTGGCTTCAACTTTGCTTTAACTCAGGCATAGTTACCTTAAATCTGAGCTCCGGCCGAGCTAAGATGCAGATTTCAACAATCAGGATAGATATGGATGAACATGTTACACCTTTGAGCTGTTTGTCATGACTTGTTTGAACCGTTTGAAGTTTAATGATCATCTCTGGTAACATAGTAACTACCCAAAACCCTCAGTGGTACTGCTGATGGGACGTAGTTGTCAGTAAAAGGGGCTGATTGTAGGGGAAAAGCTACATGTCTTGGATGAAACTCCTTAGTAGAAAATGCTCATCTACATCTACCATGTCATTTTAGAAATGCGGGAGTTCTTTGACTTTATTTCATCATAACAGTATCTTACATGGGTTAGGCTTTCCCAGGCTAAAATACATGTACATTTCTTGAAAGATGAGTACGTTTTGGAGTTCAGTTCAATGTAATGAGAGTCCCATACATGCGCTGTTAGTGTAAAAACACGTTTCCCATGCTAAATGTGAGATGTAACCCCACACACACACTCATTTTTCCACCCTCGCTCACCACAGGAGTCTTAACACTGCTGTTCTCATGTTGAGTTAGTAGCATAAAGCTCATGAAGTGACACCCACTAGGACATCTTGAGATACCAAAACCACCAGCAGCTGACGACTGGCAGGCTCGCCTCCACGCCTACTGGAGGCTTTCCCACAGGCTGACTGAAAAACCAGCAACTATGCCAGCGAGCATGCCTCCCACCATCCACCAACTACAATATCTGAAGGTGGACAGAAGCTTGAAAAGTTAGTTTCTGCTGGTTTGGGATAGAATTTATGTAGTTTTAAAAGAACAAACATTCACCATTGTGTAAAAAATAGATTAAACAGTTTCACAATGTGATTTATGAGATTTAAAGTCAGTGCCATAAAGGAACAGCCGAAGTAATCATTAGAAAGTGTCAAGCATTGTATAAACTAGATAAATACTACTGAGAAGCCTCAGTTTTAAGAAAACTAAGTCACATTGTGATATTTCTTTATGAACTGATGTGCAGGAGGCCGTGTTGGAGGGGTAGAGTTAAGCAGGTATCACAAGATACCCAAAATGTGTCCTAGCCAATTATCCTATGATGCTAATGATATTTATGGCGCTTTCCATTAGTACCTACTCCGCCCGGTCTCACACGATTATACCCAGAAACAGAGCGTTTCCATTAGGATTTGTCGTG